>JAZHYW010026872.1:0-151843 GCA_037355805.1 Ixodes ricinus
TGCTATACTGTCATACTGTTTAGTTGTTCTTCGGGCTGGCCAATCTGCCTTCTGTCGTAATATAGACGCATACGCTCAGGTTCGAATTAGAACGAGGCTGTTTAAACGCGGTTGTACACAGTACAACCGCGTCTCAAAAATAACAAAATACCGTTACTCGTTACGTGACCTTAAAAGTAACAAAGTGCGTTACTCATTCATTTCCTAAAAAAAAGTAACTATGCAGGTTACTAGTTTTTAGGGCTGGGTGTCGATTAAAAATGTTACCCCGATTAATCGGCACCCATTAATCGATAAATTAATCGATTAATTAGTTTCGCTGATTTCCATACATCAACGAGGACAAATTTACACTTCTTGCCTTTGCTGATTTTCTTTTAGTATGTGATAAATCGACGCAGTGTATATATTTTCAATTTCAACTTTGATGTGTTTTTGAGAACAAGTCCCAAGAGACTTACAGCCTATTTTTCCACTTGTGGATGCAGAAGAAGTTCGTTGACATCCTCCGGCAGGAACGAGCTCATCTGCTTGTTCACAATAGTCACTGCTGCGCTAAACAGACACTCGCTTGGCGTTGAAGTGACCGTGTGAGATATAATCTTCTCGCCTTTCTGTGGGTTGCAAACGTCGCCCCTGAAGCTTACAATACATTTAAATTTCACCTAAAATTTACCCTTCATAGTGGTGAACTCCTCCAGTCTGTGAAGCGTCTAATACTGAAGCAAGCAAAGATGGCGAAGGATACGCCGCGCCTCTTCTTTCTCAAGTAACTTATCAGTTAAAGTTAAAAGTGTTGCTGATGTTTCTTCGACCCAACCAACTACAGGTGAGGACACTCGTGAAAGGAATGTAGAAGGCGGGAATAATTGTTTACCCCGAATTCCTGAGTACAATAGAGAGAATAATGAAAAATAACTTATTTTGTGCTTTCGATCCTCTCGGACTAACCCTCCGCCATTGCTGCGCGCAGTTTTTACCATTGTAGGCTCTGCGGTTTTCGAAGGGTGCCCGGCGAATTTCTTCGAGGGCGTGGACGGCGTCTGGCGTGAGCCGAGGAAGGCCACGTCGGCCTCTGCGACTGCGAACACCCCGCTAACCATGTAGACGTCGTCCTCCCTCTTTGTGTTCTCGGTAGTTTGAAGGAAACTCAGCCGGCGGAATGTCCCGAATCGGCACCGTGAATGAATTTCCAGTCAATTGTCCAGCAAAGCCGCCAGGCGTTTCTGTCTGACCCGCCGCCATTGAACGACGCCACGCGCGGCTCGCCCGTCGGCTTCAGGAGAAACGAGAACGTCGCTGGTAACCAAATCGGTGACTTTAGATACATAAAATTCATGACAAAAATGGCTTGAATACTCCAGGACTCAGTTAAAATCTGTGGTCTTTGGTTTCTTTCAATCCAAGCTTGCCATATGAGGAAAGCGCATGATGTTTTTTTCTTGTTTTGCTTTGGTTCGTCAGAATTCAACTGATTAACCGGTTGAAAATATTTGTCGGAATTAAAGCATTAATTGATTATTTGGAATGTTAATCGATCGAAAAAAGTAACTAGGTGGAGGTAACTCGTTGCTAGTAACACGTTACGTACATGTCTGGTCATATAAAGCGTTCTAAGTCAAGTCGACGTCTAGTTTTGAATATGAAAATTTGTTCGCTATAATTTTCGCGCAATAAGCGGAAATAAAGACTAAGGTCAACGGGGGTAGTCTTTCTTGCTATTTTGCGTCAATCCCAAAAGTGTATTTACATCCGCAAAGTAAAATGATCGCGTCGTTTTTCATAGCGACAGGGACTGGAAGAGCATGGGGATATGGGAGTTTATAATGGGGCTTGAGTTTTGTTCCTCAGCAATCTTTGTCGCCAAACAATTTCTCTCGGCCAGAAGCTTCTTTAGACGTCAGCTTCCCAGGAACTTTCAGCTGGAACTTTTTTTCTATAAGTAATGACTCATACCATAGACATGGTCTGATGCACACATCACCGAACTCGTACCCAAACACCGTTCACACACGTTCTCAAAACAACACAATAACCAGACAGGCCCAGCGAAGGAAACGACCGGGACTCGCCCATTCATCACAGTATCTTTACAAAAAAAGAATAACTTAATAAGCGTGAAAACGTTTATAAATGATCTTCGGGTATAAAAGACACTTCCTTCGCGCGGGTCTCTCTTCATAGGATGACAATATTAGGCGAGACTATATTTTTATTGTCACACGTCGCGTAAACTAACACGTTGTCACTACACTCCGCTTCACTTTACTTTGGACCGCAGGGGACGCTACAAGCCATCGTAGCCAATCCAGTGTCGTGTGAGCGTCACGTGACCTTCGAGAGGGCTCAGTGACGCCAGGGGCGCGCAGTCACGTGATACTTTGGCTATAGGTGGCGCAAGCCGCCACCTGATTAAAAGGGTTCAGCCGTGCTCACCCATCCATCCACCATCCACCCTTTTCAACGCTGGGTTGGCTGGGATGACTAGCGCCCGCTGCGGTTCATCGTTAGGTGAAATAGTGTATGGACGGCTAGACAAAACAAAGCGTCGAAGATTGACTACGGGAAAATATGTCAAGAGCCGTCTGCCACACCGCTCTGGGTTTTCCTTTGTGTAAGCTGCACCGTTGTCGTCGTGTCCGTCGGAAAGAGGGGTTTTTAATTTGCGAGGGCAATGATTGCCGCCCGTTTCGAACTTTTCAATTTGCACCACGCCTCGCAGCAGCAAGCGGTGCCCATTGTTGGCCTCGCTTTGTAGCGCGCCGCACCTAATTGCGCAAGGAGGAAGCGAGTTTGTTTTGAGGGGCTGAATGGCGTGGAAAGATGTCTTCGTGGGGGCCGTTCCGTAAGGACACTGTAATAAGACGCGCATTTGTATATCTCTCGCGCGTATGTGTGTGCGTGCGTCTACGTGCGTGTGTTAGTATTCGTGGCTATACATTGGTCTGCGTGTGCTTCCGCCGTGAGCAATTACGCGGCCGTGTGCCGTGCGTCGCGCCTTTGTCGTGCACTCGTCTATCTGCATCTCTGTGAAGTTCTCTGTATTATTCGCTCAATCCATCTGTTTGTACTCTTATGTCTGTATGTGCCGGTCTTGGGGATCTGATTATACGTGCATGTGCGTGTGCGTGCACGCGAATGTGCAAACATGCGTCGTTTTCACCGGTGCATATCTCTGAGTGTCGAGGTCGGTGCGTTTCTTCGTGAGCGTTTTTGTGTGCTTGCACGAGTCTGGAATTAGCCGGCCTCTGCCTGTGATGAATATCTGGGGCTCTGGCAGGCACGGTCAGCACATTAACATGGTAGGTCGGGGAACAGTCGTGCCAAGAGAACAAAGGCGTGTGTGTGCGTGTGAGTTTATCGGACTGCTCGCACGCGTGTTGCCTCATGTCGTAGCACGAACGCACGCACACACACGCTGTCTGTCATCTATGCCCGTGTCGCCGTCTTAGATGATGAATCTTTTAGATAAGGTCGTTCGTTGTTTACAATGTAGCTCTCGCGTGTCCGATCATTTTTCCCTCGCACGGGCTTTCCGCGCTCGTTTCGATCAGAGAGTTCGCGCAACGAAGGAAAAGACACGTTGTAATGATAGGTTTCGGGTGATGGAACGAGGGACCGAAACCCGGGATTGGGTATCCTGGCAGGACCGGCCGATTGGATCGGGACTGATTAGCTTGATGGAACGGCTACGGTCGAAGAGAATACCGACAATTTGAATGCGCTCACTTTGGTAGCTGGCTGGGTAGTTTGCGTCCTCTCTCTCCGCGCACGATTTTTACGGCAATCTGTACATATGACGACGAACTGTCGGCGATAGCCACTTCTTAAGAACAGGTCGATTCATCCTGTCTCACTTATCCTAAATTGTTGCTGAGAGGTTCTGGTTTGGCGACGGGATCACGGGGGCACGGGACGAGATCCTGGAAAGCCGCACGAGGCTTGGAAATTCGGGAAGTGTCAACACTTTACTCGCGAGAAAAAAAAATTAAGAGGGAAGAAAAAGTGAAATTTTTACTCGCGATAGAAAAAAAAAAATCAGAGATAAAAGGAGAGAGAAGAGAAAGAAAGCAACTGAAATAAAAATGGAAATGACAAAGAAAGGAACAAGAAATAACAACCAGGAGCAGTAGGTATTCCTGCTCTTCTTAACGGATGTTCAAACCATATCTCGGAAGCAACAATATATTATCAAAACTTCCGCCTGTAGTGTGTACAAAACTCGTGTGTAGAGGTAAGATTTATTACACACACACACACACACACACACACACACACACACACACACACACACACACACACACACACACACACACACACACACACACACACACACACATATACATATATATACATACATATATATATATATATATATATATATATATATATATATATATATATATATGAGCTACAGATGTTTTACCTGTTACTGTTAATTAGTATATGTGTTTTTGTATGATCTACCGGTTGTATATTAGGTTCGTATACATGGCACCTAAAATATGGGCCTTATGAATTGTACATATGATTTAGAGATTTAAATGTGGGTTAAACAAGCATGCCGACTCAGTCGCCGCGTGGTCACCGTGTTAATTTAATGTATTGTCTCCTGAAAAGAAATATTTGTTTTGAATTTTTAGTTTTACTAGCGAGTAAGAACACAAGCATGCACCTTGAAATGCAAGATATGATGAGCAAGTACATGTCACCTGTTACCGGAAATAACAAACAAAACAGAACACACGTTTAATTTTGAAACAAGCAACATTTTCAAACTAAAACCATGCGCTTACAAACACAACAATAGCATTTATCTCAACGTCATAGCGTTCTTACAATAGCCAATTTTAGACAAGTGAAATTAAGTTAATTTCCAAAACTCGTTCTGAAGCCTTTTCGGGCAGATACATTTTTTGGTGCTGTATCGATTCAAGAAAACACTGTGTTGTAAAGCCAGATGTATCATTTACAAAATTGACCCGCATGCCTTCCTTGTGACTGAGGCAGAACAAAACAAATTAATATTTCTAAAAAAAAAAGTTCTATTATTTTATTTATAAAACTCCATAGCTTAAAACGCGCGGCCAAAAGAAAGTATCTCCTTTACCTCTATGTTCCTACAGCAATCATATAGTATTCCTCGACATGTGAACACTTCTGACACAACTACGACCAGCGCAGTAAGGCTGTCAACACAGCTAGGTGCCTCCTCACCTAGCTCAGCTTCAGAAAACAAATCGATTTAATTAACACGAACGAGTACAAGCGAGGCCGATTCAACCAGGAAACGTCAATAAACCAAATCAAAAATGTATTTTTCCTTCCAGTTCTGATTTCCGGAAAAGTCCGCGCGGACGTATCCCTGTCGCCAATCTCTCTCCGACACCGAAAACAAGCAAACAAACAAACAAACGTACAAACACACACACGAGAAAAACCTCATTCCCAATACAATTTTCCACTCTGAACCTTTCTTTGATGGGATCAAAATCGTTTTCGGACGGGTCCCTATATCCTCCCTTTCTCTGTCTTTGCTTTGCTCCGTTTCGCTGCGGTGCGCAGTGGTGTACGCTGACCAGACGGACAGAGGATCTCAGGTCTGTCGTCTCCGGTGAAGACGGCCTGGAATGGATCTCACGTCAGTTTGCTTTCGACGTCGGTTCAGCGCGTTGAGCAAACCTCGAACCTTCCGTCGTTGGAAACGAACGTCGTATTATTGCCCAAGTCGGCCGCCGCACCGATGTTGGGTTTCTACCGTCGCTGTTTGTTGGTGTCCAGCTGCTTTTGAAAGTGGACGCGTTGGAAGGATGCCGATTCTTTGATGCGTAAAAAAGCAACAACAACACGATTGAATTTTTTGGACGCTGAAACGCAAAAGCCGAGAGACCTTTTTTAATGTATGTTAATGACGCCGAAGAGGGATTACGTTGTTTTAGTTTGAAGAGGATACTCGTCTACGCGTTTCAGAAATTTTCTCGTCACGAATGTATGAAGATGATGATTTTAAGTGCATAGCATCCGTGGCCCATCAACGCTTGTCAAACGTACGACGTTTCATCGACAGATTATTTCGTCGACGTGCAATCTGTCATCGAAGCACTTTCGCCGCATTCACAGCGTGGCGACTCAACCCGCATCTGCAAAACGGCTGCTGCGAACGCGGTTGCTTAAAAATGCTGTGCTGAAATTCACGTGCGGTTGACGATGAAAACAAGCGGATCCGCTTCGCGGTTGTGATTCGAACGCCAGTGGAGAAGTGCAGCTGCCTTCCGGCATTCGCCTCGTTGACACACGTTTTGACATTTGGTTGGGCGCAACCCCACTGTGCTCGTTCCAGCGTTTTGTTAAAAAAAAGTTGTCGACGAAACGTTGCAGAGGATTATCCCCAGAAAAATGCGTTTTCGTGAGCGTCACACTCGCTGTCGACAAAAAGTCTATTCACGAAACCCGTGTCAATCAGTAGTTGTTGACGAAACGTGTTTCCACGAAACGTGTTTTGGGCGAAACAGATGCAGACTCCGTTTCGGGAGCCAGCTCCTTAGAGGTTTTGTGTCCGCGAGATGTGGCCTGGGTGACACTCCCAGTGTCACGTGATGCTATTACGCCATCTCGAAAAGGAGCTTTAAATCCGCATTGTTTATCGCTCCGATCTAAGGGACTCCCCTCCGTGCAGTGCAATACGTCTCTCCCAAGTGGTTTCCAGAAATAGTAGAAACACGCAATTGGCCTAAAGCGTCGGTGTTTTTCTTGTACTTGCTACTTAACTCGCAATAGAGACCACGGTAGTCCGAACAAATGACGTTTGTTGTTGGTCTCCAGTCTTTGCCTCGTCTCTCTTTTATCTCCGCATTTCTCACATTGTCGGATGAATGATTGTGTCTCACTGGCCCCCTTATTTTTCCCGACTTCACCATCTATTCCGTATTTTACTTTTAATTTCACTTCCGCGGCATGCCACCGACCTATCAAAACTTTGACAGCCAAAGTTGGACCTCGACGTTGGTCTCTCGCGCCAGCGCGGAGAAAAGTTACGGAGAATATCGGGACGAACGAGCAAGAAAAGGAGCCTGACAGCAGGGGAAAAAAGAGAAGGCGATCAATACCGGTGAGCGGCAGAAAACACAAACACACAAAACAGCTGGGCAAAAAAAGAAATAAAAAAAAAACAAAAAAACCCGAACCTGCCTTGATATTGGAATTTTGGGTTCCGGGTTTGGGCCGAATGAGATCGCCGGCGAGGCAATACTGCCACGCCCGAGGCACATGTGCACACTGCACGCGACGCCGCGGATGAGACTCGCCCGGCGCGTCGTCGGTCCTCCCACATTCAACCTTTGTGCGGAGATCTCCGTGGGAGGAAGGAACTGTGTGCGTCTTTGCACCTGCGGGCTCAATCGTCATTTTCCGGGCACCAGATTGGCGAGGAGAGTTAGCTCATTAGAAGGCTTCTCTGATCGATTCATGACGAGTCCTCCGCACGTCTGCTCGAAAGAAACCTTATTCACTGTCGCTGCTATGGGAATGTCACTGCGGTTAAAAAATCTTTCACAAAGACGGTTTGACGCGTTAAGGCAGTGGGGTAGAAAGTTGGTAAATTAAGGCTTGCACACGATATTCTTTTTAAACCGTGCGCTGGGCTACAGCTGGCTCCGATTCGCGCTGAGGTTTCACACCCAAAGACTCGGCAGAGCCGTATGTTTTTTTTTTTTTTTTTTTTTTTTTTTTTTGGCTAAGACTGCAAGCTGAGCTGCTGTCGCCTTTGATTCATACCAAAGCTTCACGTCAACAAGAAAAAAAGAAAAAAACAAACGCAGGGACCAAAAGTGCGAAGCAACACAGGACAAACCGTTGTCCCGCATTTGCCTCGCTCTGTTTTTGCTTTTTTTTTTGTGTTGTTTCTTGCTTTTGTGCCCTTGTCCCTGTGTTGCCTCTAATTATATTTGTTCAGATAAGAATTAGCGCAAACGACAAGAGAAGAGAAAGGTGGGACAGGACAGAGCGCTACTATGGTGGCTAGCGCTACTCACAGCTGACGTTTTAATAGAAAAAGACAGTAAGTGAAGTGAGAGGCATTTTTTAACCGCAATAAAGCGAAGAGTAAACCCATCAAAAAACGCGACCGCGCCCTAGGTTGTCTTGATAAAAGAAGAAGAAAAACGCCAAAACCGCGAGCCGCCTTTTGTCGCGGTACTAAAGGAAGAAGATATAAGAAAAAATCTCAGAAAACAAGCTAGAACATACAGATGGTGAACCCTTCTGTCGGACCTAACGTGAAACACAAGTTGAAATTCTATCTTAACGTACACCACACTTCCTGCGGCGTATGGATCACTACTGATGGAGTTCAAGGCAGTGTAGTTCTTTTTGGTGAAAGGGTCACCGAAGGGGCAAGCTGACGTGGTGTTCCGGCGCGACGATGGTTTGCGCCTCGAAAAAGTTCTCTAGCTCGTTTGTCGCCGTAACGCCTCAGCACTTTGGTGTTGTTCAACAAAAGGCGAGCAGGTAGCAGTCTCGTACATGCACGGCGAGTGTCACCGTTGCGACGACTTTAGTGCAAGGGGATGTTCTCTAAGACGTTCGTTAACACATCGCTCAGTCTGCACCGGCACCAACTTTCCCGCATAAACGGTATCTCACCGATTGCACCACAGCGGCGGTCCACGTATTTCTGTCGATGTTTGCTCCACCTTGCGCCAAAAAGGCATCGGCGTGTTGTTGATCTTCCCGGATCAGAGCTTCTTCAACCTTATCCGGTCACGAATGTAGAGACTTCAACATGGAGCGCCGGAGGCCACCTTCTTTTAAGTGTGCGAAATACGATGTATGTATGGCAGGACTGTTGGTCGGTGTCTTCGACCCTTTCTTTGTCTCGTTTACCGCGTGAAGTAAGCAAACACCTCAGCGACTTCGCCACCGCACCAGGAACTCCGGTATCCAGAAGACTTGAGTTCTCTGACCGGGCGTTAAAACTGTCGCTTGCTGAATGTTCACAAGATTTCTTTAGTGCTGCACCTGCAAGCAACTGGTAACAATACCACGCGTTTTATAAGCTTGGAATGGCTCGAGTCAAACTGTAAAAGTCCTTTCTGGGTTCGTGGTGAGTACATCCAGCATGTATGGTCGTGGAGTGAACGTCAGCCTGAGGTCTAAAAATTGCAGGACCGCATTCGCTGGCTATCTCAGACGTGAAATTGAGGCCCTTTCCTCCTTCCAAGAAGTTCGAACGTATGTTGTTAATTACTTCGCCTCTTTGTCATCTGGACAACATGTAAGTAGAACCAAGTAGTCATCCACGTATCGAAAAATACGGGAAATTTGTTTGGTAGACGTTCTGTTGGTTATCTCTATCAAATTGAGACAAGAAAATGTCGCATAAGATAAGAGCGACACATGACCCCATACAAATGCCCTTCTTTTGTATGTAGGTCTTGCGCATCAAAATGCCAGAGTGGCAGAAAGAACATGCCCTTGCACAAAGTCGTCACCAGCAGGACACCTCGCCGTGCATGTACGGGACTGTCACTGCTCGCCTTTGTTGAACAACACCCAGTGCGAGGCGTTACGGCGACAAACGAGCTAGAAGAACTTTTCGAGGCGCAAACCATCATCGCGCGCGGGAACACCTGCATCAGCGCCCGGCGACCCTGTCACCAAAAGAACTGCACTACCTTGAACTCCACCAGTAATGATCCATACGCCGCAGGAAGTGTGTATGTACATTAAGATAGAATTTCAACTTGTGTTTCACATTAGGTCCGACGAAGGGTTCACCATCTGCATGTTCTGGCTTATTTTCTGAGATTTTTTCTTATGTCTTCTTCCTTTAGTACAGCGACAAACGGTAGTCACGGTTTTGGCGTTTTTCTTCTTCTTATCAAGACAACCTCAGGGGCGCGGTCGTATTTTTTGATGGGTTTCCTCTTCCTTTTATTGTTAAAAATGCTTCACTTCCTTACTGTCTCTTTCTATTAAAACGTCAGTTATGAGTAGCGCCTCGTCCTACATCCTACCTTTCCTTCTTGTCGTTTGCGCTAATTTTATCTGATCATGTGTAACCAATCAGCCCAACAGATGATATTATTGCAATTATATTTGTCCCTGGGTTTTTGGGCGCAAGACCTCAGTCTGGGGCTGAATGTGACTCCGTGTCTTCAGACGAACTCTGGCTGTAAACCGATCGCTATGAATCGCTGGCGGGCTACTCAAGCAGCGCCGAAAGTGGTACGTCGCGGTGTTTATCGTATTACCGCGCGTGTGTTATTGCCCGATGAGTGCGACTGTGCTCTTTCAAAATTACGCTCAGTTATTTTTATTTTTTATATTTAACGCAATGCGTATTGCGTTAACACTTCTGGCTTTGTGATTCGTACTTCGGTGTTGTTATCAACTTAATTTGCTGCAACCTCATTGGCTGGGAGCCGGAATGATATGCTTGGGACTGGCAACGCCTCCTCTTTCTTAATCTGTCAATAACATCGAGTACGTCACGCTTTGTTAATACGGACTCCGTTGATATCGATATCTCGCTATATATATACAACATTTTCGGGGTCTAACTGCGCAAATACCTGCATTTTGCTCACGTTATTATGGACAACTCACATTATGGACGCTTTGTTTAGGGGGAAGCGAAGGTGTCTATAGTAAGGACACATCACAGTGTGGTTTTAAATGGCCACTCCGGCGAACGTTTGTTTTATAGTCCCTGATTTGTCCAAATATTTGCTAAACACACACACACACACACACACACACGCACACACACACACACACACACAAACAAACAAACAAACAAACAGACAGAAGAAAAAACATCTCATCTCTGAAATTGTTCCTCAAATATTAGTTTCAAAACAATTGTTTTTCGCGAAGTTATTGAATTTACAATGTTGGTCCTCACCATGTTTTTTTAAACCGAAAGTCTCTATATACTGGCAACAATGAAAAAGTGACGCCAGCGGCAGGCAGGGGTTCACTCTTTGGACTGTACAATTTGTTCCCAGCTGATTACAAGCAATTTCGTGGTGTCAAAAGAAATGCTTTGGATTCTCTCCTCAAACACGCGCACGCAGCATGAAATAAATGCTCGGCATGGTCCATTTTTTTTAGACGACCTGCTTGATATGCAAGCCGGCCTGCCTGCCATTGACATCACAGCACTGAAAAAGCGCGGGTATACGTTTGAATGTTGGTCCTGGCGCCATTTTCATTGGCCCTTTTCACAATAACTATTCTGAATTTCGCTATAATGAATAACAAACCGGAAAAGACAAATGCCGGGGATTCAGAAATTGTATTTAGTTGGGGTAGCTAAACAAATCATTCCGAAGGACGCATGAAACGCACCTAGAAATTCCTAGGATCAAAGTCCACACGCGCACACGTAGTACGCGCGCGCGCAAGCGAAATCGCGTGCATACGCATTCAAACGCACAGACAGGCATAGCGTTTACACGTAAGTGAGCACATTGACAGGCTCGTTCGCGTTTCCGAAACGCCCCCCCCCCCCCTCCCCTTATTTTTACGGGGAATAAGCATACAGAGGGAAGGATCCTTTCGAACAGACTCACTCTTCATCATTACCCTTTTTACTTTTCACGCCTTGGAGTCGGAGCGATCCCAAAGAAATTGGAAAAGGAAAACGCGGTGAAGCGCACAAAAGAAAGCGCAGGACCGTCAGACGGCGAAGTCGACTTTTCTATATCGATTCAGAGTTGAAATAATGTTCCTTCGCAGAGTCGCTTTATTGTTAGCTTTGTTCATGCCATCGTTGCGCCATCTATCCCACGTTCGACGCTTCAATAATACGTTCCATCTCCAGCGTAATAAGGGTATGCATCCTAAAGAGGCCAACGACGAAAGAAAAAACAAAAATGAACGGTGTGTTGCAATGTGGGTTGATACTGTATCGCCCGAGATGGAGCAAGCCGAAAGCTCGTCCGAAGACACTCGCTTGCGAAAGCGCCATGTCATGAGTCGTTCTGGAAGAGAGATTGGTTCGGCCGTCGCAGAACCGTGTTCCGTGCTCACCAGTTGATTGGTTGATCTGGTCGTGGAACATTGTTTGCTAGGTAGCGATTTTCTAAGCTGCCCCGTCGCCTCGCCTTCTGTTCAGCTTCAGGCATAAAAAAATTCGCCGTCCCCATCTTCCGGTGATAGGCACTCGGAAAAGCGCCACGCGTCTCGATCTCGAACACTGATTGGTTCTGTTTTCGCAATGAGGCGGTGCATGCTTCCCTAGCTGATTGGTTCATTTGGACGCGGACCGTTCTGAGTTTAGCAGCGATTGGCTAATCTGCCTTCTAGCTTTCTTTTCGGTCCAACTACGTCTCGAAGGATGTGTCTGTTCCCCCAATTTCCTTCGCTGCTCCTCCGTATTCTTCGATGGCGAAATAAATTCAGTTATCTTTGTCGTAACATTTGTATTTTATTCACAGGCTCTAGAAGACGCTAAGGGCTTATGCGAGGGTGTCTTTTTTCTTTTTGGCTGTTTGTTATTTTGCTCGCATTCTCTTCTAGTTGTATAATTTGTACAGATGAACGTGAACGTCTCCGTCTTAAGGGAAATAAATGATCCATGGCAGACGGCGTCTCTGCTTTCTCCACAGAAAATTAGGGTCTCGCAACGGAGGAAATAAAGCTTCCCTTCTTACCGTGCCACGACGGAGGCTAAAATTCAATTTGAGCGTAGCGTTGCAACATGACGATGCCTCGTGATTGAACCCGGGCTACTTAGTATGCAAATGCGCACGTCGAAAGTGCATTCCGCCACCAAATTCTAATTTTTCACGGGTTAATTGAGTTTCTTCTCGCTAACGCAAAATCCAAAATAATTGTTTTAACGGCAAAAAAAAAGGAAAAAAAAATACGAGATTAAAGAAATTGATGCAGGAGGCCGGCAAACTGCTTGCAATTTGCGGAGAGGTTTGTTATGCTGTTAATCTGTTATACGCATTAGTGTCTTGAGCAAGTCGAACTTGTGCAAGTTGTGGTAGGGGGGAGTTTTAACGTTAAGGAGCTCGCGTCGCAGAAAAGCCGGCGTCGGTGGCGTGACGGGAAACTCCTGATTGGTCGGTAGGGTCATGACGTCATAACCACATGACCTCGCGCGTGAACTTCAAACAAGGTGCACAACGCTCACGTGAAACGAACGTAAAGGTCGCCGCATGTCTCAAATGATTTCTCTCTATAAAGTAATTCATTTGCCTTAAAGAAAGATTTAAAGAACTTTGGCCGGGATTCGAGCTTACGACCCTTCGGTTGCGAGCCAGACATGCCTCTGAGTAGGCCACGCAGGGCACGCTTGCACGGCGAATTTAATTTAATTTATTTAACTCTTACGGGCATGCAGTATGGGGCTTAGGGAAATGTCATTGCACTAGCATTGATGCATATAAGGTATGCTTTGAAACTGCCAGATACAGAACTCATCAAACTTATAGAGAAACACACGAATTGTGTGTTTTCTTATGGCAACACCATCCTAGATAAAGTTTAACAATGGCTGATTCACGTAGCAGTTCCGAATGACCTGTTGAGTCCAACGTCACGAAACCTTAGCTCGGCTGCCACCAGGATAGCTCTGCCAAAGGAAAGACGCAGTTTGTGTGTTTCATATAAACTTGGTGAGCACTGTGCATACGTGGTACGAGCCATGTTTGAGGATGACCAGAAGGCTGGCCTGAAACGAGCCACTTTCAGGAACATTCAAGGCCCAGATTCTTCAAGGCAAGATATTCTACATACACCCACAAAAGAACATTTCATCTCAGCTTGAGTGTTCCCAGAACCCCTGCTGCCAGTTACTCATTCTTAATCGGCAATGCCCATCGTGCTGGTGATAAAAAAGGAAGGGTCAGTGGGAATTTGCAGACACTGTGCTGTTGAGCTTCGATAGAAGACGACAAAGGGGAGGAAATAAACAAGGCGTTAAGACAGGAGGCTACCAGAGATGCTTTGTGCCATTAACGACAATCAACACAGACACCTTGATATTGGATTAAATCCTGTCTGTAACATCAAACACTAGCCTCTTCCGAAACTCCTGGCCGAGGCTTTGCCGCACTTGAATATTCATCTCGTAGTAGCATGCAGTTTGCATGGCGGGCGCTGACACGCGCACACAACACACGCGAACGACGATAAACACGAACCACAACCAAAACGCCTTGTGCGAATGGAGGATGAGGAGCCGAGAAACGACAAGCAACCGATCAGCCGACAGAGCCACCATCGCTATGGTTACCAAGCGGCAGAAGACCCGGTTGTATTTGAAACCGGGACTGAATCGCAATCACGTGATGCAGTATCCTGTAAATGATACAAAAGCGCCAATAAATCATTGGCTTGTTTTTATTATTTACAATGTGTTGTTTGAACCTTAAATAAGGTTGAATATCTGTTCCACTTTATAGATCCCTTATGATGACGTTTTGTTGCCTCGGGTTCCCACACAGTGTCGTATGGTCGTTTCAGGATCTCCGAAACATAGGAGTTCTAAACGCGGTTTGTGAACTCCAGACGCAATATTTGACCGCAAAACTTAGGAAGCAACACCTTTGGGATTTCATGAACGTAATAAAATTAAAATGAGGTCGGTACATTTTCCTTTTAGGGACCCCTTTGAAACCAAAACTTAAACGTCCTCCAAGTTTTTTTTTATATCGTTTTGTAAAGTTATTGAATGCTTAAAAAACTCACGACGTGGCTCTTCATGTTCAGGCTTTTTGTTAACTGATTTGTTCTACGGTGTAGTTACATACTAATGCCACAATCACATTGGCAGCGAGCGACAACTTAACAAACGCCACTCCCGGCCTTTCTTGAGTTGTCAGCGACTAGAATGTTTTAACATCCCTTATATGACATCTGCAACGTATCAAGTTTTCCACGAATATATCTATATGAAGCAATTCACTTGCAAACACTGTATCCAAGTTATGCGGCTGACACGCATCAGATACCTTGACAAGTGATCTTCAAAACTAGGCCAACTATCATATTTTCTCCGAGAAAATATACCTTGGCTTCACTCTCGCACCGCCAAAGTTTAGTAAACGCGAGTCTTTTCTTTTAATATAAAAATGAACGGGATATGGGCTTCTTTTATACGTCTATGCCAAATATTTGAAAGTGCGGTTGTTTGACTTTTCTGGAGTGTGTGTGGTGCGTTTCTAAAATTGTCAGTAACTATAACATTCATACGTTTCACTGTGAGCCATTCGTTTTATACTTTTTTATTTTTATTTTTAGGACCTCAAGGCCCTAACCTGGACGGAGACCCGTTAAGAGGTGCCAAGTAGATTCGGTAAGTTCGCGGTTCTCTTTTGCTAGTTCAACCTCATTTTCAGTTTTTTTTTTTTAATTTATAGTTTGACTTTTTGACCGCTTACACAGAGGCCGAGACAACAACGATCACGCAGTGTCTCGTAATAAAATATAACAAACAAGGTAATAACAAAAAAAATAATACATACTACCACACAAAAATACCAGTATATCAAACTGGCATCAAACTCAAAATACAAATATAGTGAAAAAAAAAAAGACTTGGGTGATGTTTAGTAAGGCAACATTAAAACAATGTATGGAGTTAATCGCGGAAGTCCATAGAATGTGGATGGCACAGATGCAATTTCTTCTAACACATGACCTCGTTGAAAACTTATACGTATGAAGTAAACGTGCCGATGGAGTGTGTGTTTACAAGTTCTTCGGGAACGTTGTTCCAAACCGCAAGAGTGCTTGCAAAATACCTGTACTTGAAAATATACTTGTGTGCACAAAACCTCGCACATTGCTCGATTGTGTTTGTCGCTAGTTGGCATTTGAGTGACAGGCGTAAGAACCGCTTCTCTTGGCCGAATCGTACAACTCCAATTACAAAAAATAAAAAAATAAAAAATTAAAATAACCAGCTGGAGTACATGGAAAGAAAGCGAAAGCTCGCGCTGCAAAACCCAGGGATCGTGGTCTATCCTCACACTGGCGGTTTTTATTTGTGCGGACCTTAATGTACTGCGGGATGCATGTGAAAAGAGCTGTTTTAGCAGAACGTTGCCTCTGCAACAACCGTACGTCTCCTGGCGTGCGCTGAAGAGCGTTCTTCGAAGTTACAGCGCGAGCTTCCGCTATCAATGCCGCTTCGTACCGTGTATAAAACTGCCTAATTTACCCCAGGTTAGAATAGTACGGCACTGACTAGATTTTACTTGAAAAGCAGACACACCGCAGAGTGTTTTAAGGCACTTCCGTTGTCTAATCTTTCATACAACTAATCCGTTTTTCGTAATGATTGGGGCGATGTCGTAATTTGTAGGTTGCATGAAACGTGTTACCGGGTAATCTGGGTGTTCCACACACTCGCATTTACTTCATCCTCTACTGAGAATTCTTCAGAATGTCTTGAACAAGGCAGTCCTGGAGTTCCCGGAGAAACATCCAGTGAATGTCTCATGACAGCCGTTGAACTTGGGGCTCGAACGCCCTGGTTTATCGCCCTTTGAACCATCGGCGCCCCCTTCAGTCTGATGACCCGGTCCTGTCTCTCTTTCTGTCTACTTTTCTCCTCCTCCAAAATCCTTCGCATCACCCTTCCGGCAAAGCCGCCGAGAAGTCCCATTGGACACGCTAATTCGCCCGCGTGCCCTCGCCACAACCCCCAAAAACAAGCACAAGAAGACAGCGACGTATCCGCTGCGAGACGCCCAGAGGCATTTCACCATGGATGCTTCGCTTCATCGATCCTAGCAGAAGCCGGCCTCCATCTATCCAGTTGGCGAGCCATCCGGAGCACACTGTCTTCTTCTCCCGGCGGATCGCTGTCAGTCGGTGACTGGCGCACTGGTATCTTGCCGCCGCCGCTGCCGCCTTACCCACAAAGTGTGTTCTTCTTTCTTCTGCCACAGGCCAAGTTGACGAGCCGTTTTTTTGTTCGGGACCGCTGAAGCATGCGAGGCGGCCGGTCTCGTAGACAGAATGCCCTCGCGGAGCATATGTTGATACCCGGTTTCTTTGCTTGCTTTGGCTTCTTCTGAGTCTGGAACTCTGTTCTTCGTGGTCCATTGGTCGCCCCTGTTCGCGCCCGCCGGTTTTTTTCTGTTGGGTGCTGGTGAGGTTGGAGATTGGGATTGTGGGGGTGATTTCGGGCGGACCGAGGTCTGACCCTTCGGGGGAATCTCGGAGCATGAGTGATCGAACGACGAGAAGTTTGTTTGCGTCAGTGGCGCCTCGCAGTGGCATCATATGTTGTCAGATGGGATTGTCTTGGCCTCGTGAGTTGCCTTCTTTTCAGGCTATGAGAACACAGGGACGAGATCATCTATACCGCTTCTGTTTTTGAATTCGGAGGGCCTTGACCCCTAGGCAGGTCTTTTACTATTGTGTCTTGTTGAGTTTAGAACACAGCTGAATGCATGCCCTTTTTATCCTCGAATTCCTGTAGGTATGCTTCAAACTTCCTTTTGCGGGGCGGAATTCATGGCGCCGTCCAATATCCCAGAGCTCGTTACCAAGTCAGTCCGGTGGCTCAGTCGGAAAGACTTTTTCATGTCGAATCTTGCTGCGTCCTTTATAAAATTATCGGTGTATGCATTTGTAGCTGTTGTTACTAAGGTCTTGTTTGCAGAGTACAATCTGTAAGATACAACGCGTTATTTGAGTGAGATGTTGTGAAATTGGAATGTCGAAACCGATGGAGAGGTGGATACATGAGCTTGCGGGGATGTCAGATCACCGACCTCCGGTTCGAATGATTAGTAGGTCAACTCAATCTTCAAACTCAGTTCGAGCGCCGAACGCGGCGTCCGACGTTCGGCGTTCGAACGCGTTTGAACTCCACAGTAGTACCCTCTGAATCACTGGAATCAGAGCTCGGTGTTCCAACGTCCTCGCGCGCTGTCATCTCCTCATCTTTCTCAATTTCTGCCCGTATATTTAAGCTTTGCGTCAAGAACGGCCAAGGAAAACGGGGCACCCTGTAAAAGATTAAGGCCTCCTCCCTGAGAGAACATAGAGATGTTCAGCGTGGAACTGAAGTCTCAGTAATGTCGCACAATAACCGGATTGCCGAAACGTTTGGGCGGATTTGAACCTGCAAACTAAGAGTCCGCGAAGCAGCCAATTTTAGTGGAAGTCGACAATAGTAGTCCTTCAAATCGAGTTCAAATATCGCACTGTCACACGTATGGTGATACATGAGGTCATCATATATCAGCATTATTCTCAACGTCATTTTGTAGATTCCTGCGAATTGAACACAATGAACGCGTCGTGGAGTCAAATAACTTCAGGAATGATTTCTTCGGCTATTCGATTCTAGCGTTACTTCCAGTAGGCTTGTTGATGTCACTGGCCTATACATTAACTATTTCTTTTCTTATTAACTATCACGTGGGGTCCATTTCTGTGGCTTCGTTTTTCTCCTCTTTCAAAATAAATCAGTTGGGAGTCAGCGCTCTTACGTTCTATCCTGTCCTTTTCTCTTCCTCCGTGTTCTGTGCGCTGTTTTATCATGTTGAAGTACCAACTAGCTCATATTACTACTTTACTACAACTAACACTAAGCCTCATATTAAGCCTAGCCTTGTTCAATGCCTGGGTAAACAGTTCCGCATAATGTCGTAACTGTACAACGACTCAAAAACACACATCAAAACACTGGACAAGACACGTGTTTAGTTGGGCGAGTCGGTGCATGATCAGAAAAACAAAAGTAAAAGAGCGCTCAAACGGACACTAGAAGACAGCGCTGTGTTTGTATGTGTCTTCTACCTGTCCTGGTGTCCTTGCTTGGGCTGTTTTATTTATTGTGGACACTGAACAAGACTAGCGAGCACGTTCTTGGTCCATCCGGAAGTCTGCGGCCATCACGCGCTCGTCATCGCGTTCCGAGCCCGGAGGACCTAGCTGCCGCCCGACCATCAGCCCATACGCGTCCGGCGCCGCACGCGGTTACGTAGCCGAGAGGGGCGAGAAGGGATCATACGGCGGGCACCTGCCCACCGTGTGCCCGCCTGGTCGGAAACGCTCCGTCTTCGCGCTCCTGCTGTCACGCTATGGGAAAGCCCCGCGGACCGTGACCCTTCTGGAAGAAGGAACCTCCGTGGTCCTCTGGCTAGCAGGGCCGGCGTGCGTGACGCTGGAGAAGCACTCCCCAGAGCGTGACAGAGGCGAGACTTTCACCGGGTTCTTGTCTTCTTGTTTTGAGTCCTTTTTTGTGCGCTTTGTTGCTCTTTTTGTTTGGGTCTATGTGTCCGGTCTTCTAGACCCAGAGGGCCTCTAGCTTCTTCACCAGGAGTCCCGTGGGGAGCTACTGGTCATTCGGGCTTCGTGACATATGGCACCTCAGGTGTCACGTGAGGGAAGCTTGCGGCTTTTTGTTTTGTTGTTGTTTTTGTACGTTTCTGGTGTCGTTTTTATGTTGTGTTGTAGAGGGAGGTGTTTGATAGAGAAAAGCTAAGCCGTCGTCGTGAGCGGAAGAGAAAATTCCGGCTGGTGTCTTGTGTCCTTTTGACGACGGAGTGAAAGTTCCCCTTTAGATATTTTAGGTACATTTTCAACTTTTTGTTATTACTTATAGCGGGGCGTGTGGGAAGATGACGGTCGTGCCAAGGGTGTGTGAAAATTAGGGGGCTGTTGAAATACCTACTGCAAGCTTTTTCTTTAGGTCTTCTTTTTTTCTCTTTATGTTAAAGGTTTTTCAAGTTGGTTGCTGCGGTTGTGCGGGGAGGGGGAGGGGGGACTTTGCGGAATTTGTTTGTTCGGAAATCGGCACCGGTTGAAGTGCATGGAATTGGTGGGACGCCCGATCGTGCTTTCGGCGTGTTTGAGAATCTTTTGATGGCCGGTTCCGGGTCACACGCCCTAAGATGTGGACGGATCGCACACGCATATGTGGCATGAACCAGTCGCTGGGAAGGGGTGGAGTAACCATCAGCATTCTTAGAAGGGTTTTTTCTTTGTTTTCGTTTCCCGTTGTTGTTTGAAGGCCTACAGAAATTCGATGGTTGGAGTTTAGCCAATAGTCCAGATACGACAGCGTAATTAACAGGCTCCACCAGTGGCGTACGCAGGATTTCATTTCAGGGGGGGGGGGCTGGACCATTTGGTTTTGGGATGATTATGATACATAAAAATGATGCCCCGGAACTTCCCACCAGAAAGGCATTTTCATTTTACTTTTTTTTTTATTTACAAGTCACGTCAAAAGAAAACACCAGAGTTAGCAGAAAACAAGAATCATAAAAACAAATATTTTGTAAAGCACGACTCCAATGCATGAAGCCTCCACCCTACTGAAAAAAATTATATGAATTTATTTCTGATATGTTTATTGGACACCTGTTTCATATCGAGAACTTATTATTTCATATCAGTTTCATATGCCGCATATCAAGTTACATCTAGGCTAGGTGGCGCTAGGTACCACATCATTCATGTGCTACAAAAATATTTTTATTTACTCACACCACCATTTAGATACATTACGCATACCACTAGCATCAGCTGAATATATTCATTGAGCGCATACACATACACGGCACACCAAACATGAATACAACAGCACACCCAATAACTACTTCTGAGCTCTGCGTTTCCGCCTTTTATACAGGTCGTTTTGTAAGTACGGAGTTTTTCGGTGACCACCTAAGCAATAAATAATATTCTCAGCATGTTGGATTTTTTTCAGTAATGTCATACCTCTGAGAGTATTTTGAACGGCTCAGGGGATGAATCTCTTAATAAAAAGTAAACGCTCATGCCGTAATTATTTGAAAGCCAGTAAATCAAGCCGCTCCACTGCGGCAAGTCGTATACTGAAAAACATTATATGAAATTATTTCTGATATGTTTATTGGACACATTCATATCAGTTGGCATATGTTGCATATCCGTTCTTATATGCCACATATCAGTTTTTGGTTGTTTCATATCAGTTTCATATATCGCATATCAGTTTTTGGGTATTTCATATCAGTTTCATATGTCGCATATCGGTTTTGGGATAGTTCATATCAGTTATTATATGCCACATATCAGTTTTTGGTTATTTCATATCAGTTTCATATATCGCATATCAGTTTTTGGGTGTTTCATATCAGTTTCCTATGTCGCATATCAGTTTTTGGATATTTCTAATCAGTTGTTATATAGATTCATATAATTTGTTTCAGTAGGGCAGTCAGCAGGGCTGATAAAACAATGATGCATATGTAGAAACGCGGAACACCTTGATGGATAGACGATAAACAGTGGAAAGCTGCTCCGCCATAAATTACTCCCTATCTTAACCTGATCTAACCGGCAAAAGTCTCACGTGATTTGTTCGTCGGTGTCGATTTCTAAGGTTCCCGAAGTCCGCTCACAAAATAATAATAATAATAATAATAATTTTTATTTGCACGAGAAAGTTTGCCCACTCAGCGTCGTGCAAGGCTAGACAGAAAGGTCAGTACCCTTGTGCACATGCGCCTGCTAGCCCGCCGCTGAGTAGGTGTAAACATAAACAAACAGTAGTCGTAACTACAAGATAAAAATAACAAATCTGCACGTGTGGAAACAACTAATGATCAGAACCTAGAGGGGAAGATAAAACGACTGGCTGTGCCCCAACCCACCCCCACGCAGACCACGGCGGAGGCCCCAGCCACAAGCCCAAACCCGCGAGCGCACCGCTGTGTGTGGTGCATCCCGCGCAGCCGAGCCCGCAACCGCGGCCCCCGCCACGCCCCGCCCCAGGGTGACAGGAAGCACGCGCGAAGACCCTTGGGTGAACCCCTTACGGGCCATCAACTCGTGAAGAGATGCTGGCCATATCGTCTGCATAGCTCATGGGATTCCTCCCTGCCCCGCGGAAGAGGCTTGCGCTCCCTCAGCGGAACAGAGAGAAGCTCACCTACGCGAAAGTCAAGGAAGTCACACAGCGCAACAGAGGGACGATGTAAAATGGTTTACACACTCACATATTGCACTTGGCTCTCGTCCTGAGGCAGCAGGTCGCACACTCGCGCCCCTATCTCGCGCGGTTCTCAAACTGCCGATGACAACTTCCGTACTCGAACCTTGAACCGCAAATCCCGCTCATTTAGGCGCCTATATTCACTTTGCTAAGACTTTTCCCGCCATTCGAGGAGCCAATCAGATATCGCTCTTTTTAGACCAATGGGAGCCATGCAGTACAAAACAAACAGACAATACAAAATCCAATTAAGAAAGGACACCGTGCCTAGACCCCGGAAAACTCCCAAAAACCTTCGCCCTAACTGTCGACCGTCAGCCGGACAGCGCTTCCAAGAAAAACCCCTCGTCGGGGTGCAAGAGCAGTACCGACGCTTCTTTTACATCGAGGGGCCCCGCTGCGCTCGAGCGAAGCACAGCGCATGGTACGCACCCAGAGCGGGGGTCCTCGAGGAACAATTAAAGGGCAACTCCGCTTCATTTTTGATATTTAGAAAACTATGCAGCCCTCTTCAGTATCATATAGGAAGACCCCATGTCAAATATTACGATCTAATTCCGTCTATATATTTAGTAAACTGGCCAGCAAACTTTCAAACGAGCCAAGTCGCCTAAATATGCCAACTCTAGCGTGCGACGTGAGGCGCAATCGTCAGCGCAGTCAATGCGACGGAGTTGGAGCGGCCAACGTTGAACCACTACGCCAGAGGCATGACTACGTCATTCTCACGTTTTGATTGTTTTTACTTCTCAGAGCGAAATTGAACGATGACGTCATGAGTTTATCCTCCCGGTGTTGGCTCTACGGCGTCCACGTGATCACCGTAACGCGGATGCGCTAGTTTGCGCTGCCCTGCGCGCTTATCGGTCTGTTTCTCCGCTCCCCCTCTCCTCTTTCGTCTTCTCCCCTTCCCCCTCTCCCCCGGGCCATCACCGTCCACGCCATGCGAAGCGACCTGCCCGCGTTGCGTGTCCTGTACCTCGCCCCCGTGAACGTCACAAGACCACGTGGTTCGACGTGACGTGGCCATGACTCTGAGGACACGAGACCAATGTTGCCTGACGCAACCGAAGTTTCGGTTTCGGTATCAGCTGATGTTTAAATTAAGATTACACAAATAATATTCCACATTTCGCGAATCCGAAGACGTAGAGCTGTTGAGTAGTACTTTGTGAAATGGAATCACATGTAAGCCTAAATTTTTCGGAATTGAGCGGAGTTGCCCTTTAAGACAGGGGACTCGGAGGGCCGCTCCGTGGCGACGACAAACCAGCTTTGGCGGCTCCGCGAGAGGGACATGGGGCACTCGCGAAGCATTAAAAGTAGAAGTAAAGGAATATATTTGTTAATTGATTATTCTCCAGTCATACTAGATAAAAGGCGTTAAAACTACGCATTTTTTATTGTGTTTACTATGGCATAAATGGCATATTGCATTCCCTTCCCTTTTATTTCCTTTTTTTGTTTACAACTTCTCCACGAAGTTTGATATTGATAAACCCGAGAGTTAGTGACCTCGCCGACTCCCCCCCCCCCTCGAAAATTTCGCGGGGGGCCGCGGCCCCTTTGCCCCCCCCCCCCCTGTGTACGCCACTGGGCTCCACGGTGCAGAGCGAGCTTACGTTAGCGAAACGACTGTGACATGCATAAAGTTTAACCAGTACTCAGATCATTTTTTTGAGCTCATGCTAAAATCCTAACCAATGACTGTCAGACAAAAAAGTGAAAGCCGTTTACAACTCCCTGTAACGCCGAATTAGAGCGCAGCTCTTGAGGAGGAGGAGGGAAGAGTACGGGGGGGCTAGTGACCTCGGGGGGGGGAGGGGGTCACGTGACGTCACTGATGACGTCATCAATGATGATGACGATGACAATGCGGATGCCGATGACGTCATCAGTGACGTCACCGATGACGTCATCGTCATCCGTATCGTCATCGTCATCATCACGTGACCTCGGGCGGTCACGTGACCTGGGGGGCCACGTGACCTGGGGACCACGTGACCTGGGGGTCACATGACCTCGGGAGGGGGGGGGTCACGTGACCTTGGGGTCACGTGACCTCGGGCGGTTACGCCGACGGCGACGGCGACGCCGCTCAAGCCGGAAACGGGCGCCTAAGAGCTGCGCTCTAAAAAAAATAAGCACAGCGACTTCCAATACATACGGCATAGGCTAGCCTTCCAGGCATGCCAAGTCGAAGCTCTTGATGATATGGGGACGACTAGTATTTCGCGTATTTGTTTTATCATTTGTTGAACAACATATTCACCAAAAAATGTATACTTAGGCCAGCTGATGTATGCTGAACAATATGGTGAACCCTGAGATTGGGGTGGAACAGAAAACACACTGTGTTCGTCAGCAGTGCCGTGTCTATTGTGTTCAAGACTCGACACTTTTACGCAATTTATTTTCTCCTTCCTCTCCTCTTTAAACGTCTTCCCACACCGTGCAGAGAGTAGCCAACCTGGACAATTACTCAGGTTAACCTCTTTTTCTTTCTTCCGTCCTCCCTTTTCGTTTTCAGACTCTCTTACTGTCTTTACTTTTTTCAGTCTTGATTTAAGGGTTAGCATCATGTTCAACATGTTAACCACCACCTAAAAGGCCCCTGACAGCCATTAAAATTTATATTAAAAAAACTATCATCGCCTTCTAATTTTTGTGAAATATTACCAACCACCAACAGGCAGAACAGAAGTGTCTAGCCAATGGCGGGCCAGGTAGGCATCATGGCGGCTGTTTTGCCACCATGATTTTACTTTAGAGCAGGGTTTGATCTAAAATTTTCAACTTGGAGGGGCGTCCCAATTTTTTTTTTGGGAGGGAGGGGGGGGGGGGAGGGGTTGTAGGGTGTGTGTGGGGAGAGGGATGTAGCCTTGTATGTGCTTTGCGCAGAAAATTCTGGGAGGTGTCAGGCTCACCCCGGGGGGGGGGGGGGGTCTGTATAAGTCACTGATTTTGAGTGTCGTCGAACTGTAAACACCGGAGACAGGCGACTGAGTATGGTAAGGGGATACTGAACCGAAATTTCGAGCTCACAAAACAGGGCTGGAGCGATAGACAGGATGCGTGCACAACCCAAAAACACCACTCATATACAATATATCTAATGGATGGCCGCATTTCTGGAAAAGCAATGCGCGACTGAACACGGCCGACGAGACATGTGACGTCACGACTCTCGTTCCCTCTCCTCCTAGCTTCATCCCGCCGAGCTGTAGAACCGAAGGGAGGAGGAGAGAAGCGAGGCCGCTTTCCCTCATTCTCAACCTTTCCAGGGGGTCGTGACGTCAGAGTCCTCGCTTGATCGAACCCTTCTCTTCCAAAAATACGGCCATCCGTTTGAGATATCGATCTATCAGTGAGTTTTTGGAGTTCGCAGCGTCCCGTACAACGCCTCTGCGGCCTTATTTCACGAAACTCATATTTCCGCTCAGTATCCCTTTAACTGACCGCATCTTAGAGCACGTGACGCCAAACCTGGGTTACAGATCTATGCGATCCGGGGTTTGATCCTTACCCGTGCCCATTTAGATCTGCACAGCAGCGTACCGGCGTTCGGTCGTGTATCACGTGTACTGTTGGATGCACGTTAAAGACCTCAGGCTAGCCGTCATCGGACTGGCTGAATGTTTGATCTATACAGCGTGTAAAACGTTACGCGATACCTCAAAGAGGCCGATTATAGCTCGAGGTGTCCATACTTCTAACGACCCGGTAGTTCGACGGGTCATCGTATGACGAAAGTGTCTGCCTGCACCCTTAAATTTGTCACTAAACCGCAGTGACTCCGTTAATACATCACACACAAAATACAGTATGCGGACACTGTTTAAAGAGAGTCCTTTTTTTTGTATCACGGTCCGCTAACATTGGGAATACAAAAACAGTCTGCAGAGATGTTTGAATTATACATACGCATGAAGCAAACATGCTAAACACATGCGCTTGCGGCATTCCGCAGACAATTCTGTCATCATGTCTGCAGCGAAAATCGTGTAATTCATGTGACGTGTAAGCCGTGTGAATGAGGGTTTACTTCCTACATATGTGCACATGTGCTTTGAACATGTCTGTTGACAGTTTTTGTATCCCCCACGTGACGGACGCAAGGAAGAAACAGTTCTCATACACTTTTTGCAGACTGTCTGAAGACTCTCTGAGCAGTCACCCATCTTGCGTTTTAGACGAAACTGAAACCTGTTACAATGTCTTCGCGTGCTGGCGGGCTGGGTGATGGGAGAGACGCGTCCAAGCGACGACTGACTGACCGAAAGGCGACTGCGCTGGGCGACACTCCTCGGGACAGCCTCGCCGTCGGAGGCGACGATCCGCATCAGGACCGCCTGGCTGTCTTTGTTGCAAACTCGTTTTTGATAGCACGATGCAGAAAAAGAAATGTTCGCCGACTTTGCGCATACCGACTAACGTCTACCCGTTACGCCCCTGCGGAGGTGACGAACCGTTTCAGCTCGGATGAAAAGGCGAGGCGAGGACATGGAGCTTCCTGGTGGGCGAGATTCATTCGAAGGCGGGGGCCCCTTTAGTGTGCGTCATCTTTTCGTGTCGCCGTCTATTTTGGTGATCTTCCACATTTTTGTGCTGGTTTGTTAGGTTGAATGGAAACAGGTACGAGGTATACTGCGGGCGACACTGAACGAAAGCCACACTAAAAGTGTTTCCATCCTTAAGGGTATAAATTAGCTCGTCCCCTGGCTAACACCTCAAGGGTGTTACAGCAACACCCTTATGATGAGCATGGTGCATGGTAAGCCCTGAGACTGGGATGAAAAGGTGGTCTGGGACAAAATGAACCCGGACAAGTTAGTCCCGGACAAGATGGTCCCAGACGAAATGGTCCCAAATGTAAACCCGGACAAAATGGTCCCAACTGATTGTTTTTACACTTTGGGCACTCTTCCATAGTTTTAGTGAACGGCTACTCCGAAGCTTTATTCACTACAGGTGTAAGAGGTGTTCAAGCTTTTCGTTTATATATATCTAGGAAACAACCAAACGAGCCGAAAAGTTCAGTAAATTTATATTACCGCTTATCACCCCTATTCGCATAAGTCAGTGCCAGGCCCGTAGCCGGGGGGGGGGGGGGGGTCGCTCCAGGACGGCTTCGAGAATGTCAAACAAAAGGCTCCTTTTTTTTCTTTCTTGCTTTTTACAAACACGTCGGTTTCAGGAAGCACACGTGCACACGATGGCCCACCGGTTTACGTGCATAGCCTCCAGATTTTACACAGATGTATTTTTCACATGCAAATCGAGGCTGGGCGTGTACACTAACGCTTCGATCCCATTTTGGACGTTCCTTAATTATAAATCGGGTTCTTAACGCATCACGCTTGTATTTACTACAGAGGTGCAGAAAGGTTGTGGACGCTTTTACTAAAATTATGGAAAGGTCGGCTCACCTGAGTAAACCACGGAAAAAGTTAAAAAGCTACGTTTTTCCTATACTTCGCATGTACACTTACATACTATTTTGTGTCCCTTTTTTCGTTTATTTGGGCGAAGTAAAGCCAATAATAGGTAAGCCAATTTTATTTTATTTTCATTTAGCAAATTTTTGAATCGTAATAAACGCCCGAAGAACCCAGAGCGATATTTTATGATTAAAAAAAAAAGGTTTAGCAATAATTTTTCCATAGACAAAACTAGTTTATCTTTTTTATTTTATTTTGACTCCGGAGGGTTCATGTATTCATACTCTCTAGTAATGAATGCACCACTTTCGGGCACCTCTGTAGTAAATTCCTTGGCGCTAGACGTTGAGAAATCGAATTTTGCGGGCCGTCCAATTTGGGATTGAAGCGTTTGCGTACACGCGGTGCAAACGCGTTGACTAAAAGCGGAAGGTCGCGACTCGCACTCTGTGCTTGATTGTACTAGCCGTTGATAACTAGGATATACAAAAAGGTTAACGATCGTTAGTACATTTTGTTTTCAGCAGTGTTCTATCAGTTCGTAGGGTCGCGTGCACTCTTAGTTTTGTAAAACGTATGGGTGTGGGATGAAAAAAGTCGCATCTTGGGAAAATGCTTCCTGAACTTTTGAATAAGCGTACCGGAGCAGCAAGAAAATGCGTGTACATGATTAATGAAATACAAATCATGTACACACTACGTATTTGTGATGGCGTGTTATGGAACCTTTTTTTCTTCTCGTGATGAAGTGTCGAAGATTATAGATACATTATTTCATATGAGTAGTATATGCATTGTATATTATTTCTATACTATACATTTTTCTTCTCCTTGACCCAACTACTTGAATGCAGTGTGTTTTAAATTGAATATGGAAGCTTTAAAAGGATTAACTTTTCATAACTTAAGTATGCAGTAAAACATTTTTCCTTTTCTATGTTTAATTTGCGTCAAATGCAAACAATCGCCTACCCTCTGAAGAGCAACCAAACTATGCTGAAAAATTTATCTGGGACCATTTTGTCCGAGTTTCCGCTTAAGACTATTTGTCATGGGCCATTTTGACCTGGACCATTTGTCCGGGACCATTTTGTCCGGGACCATTTTGTACTGATCCCATGGAAATGAGTTAAGGCAGTAACAAAGACAGAAAAACGCGAGATAGACAGCGTCTAAAAATAATAAGGGGTGGGGGAAGACTCTGGATGCTGTCTGTACTTTTTTTCTGTTTCTATGACTGGTTTTACTCTTCTCAAATTAGTCTCAGGGTTTACCATCATGTTTTATATACACCAGCTCTCCTGAACTTTATGCAGTTTTACTAGAGTCTAGGGGTGTGCGAGTACTGGTTGAAATCAAATAGCACTTCGTACACACATGTATGTTTCGTACATTTGTGCAGACAGTTGTTGTGTGACCAATGGGACTGTACCGCAAGGTCCTGCAGTCACGTTGGTCTCGGACAGCAGGGAGTTCTACGGAACCATTTTGGGGTTTTAGGGAACACGTCTTGGACAGTAGGGAGTTTTAGGGAACCGCTTTTTGAGGGGGGCGGGGTTTAGGGAACACGCTTCAGACAGTAAGAAGATTTAGGGAACCGTTTTTGGATCTTAGGGAACACGGCTCGGACAGTAGGGAGTTTCAGGGAACCGTTTTTGGGTTTTGGGAAACCGTTTTGGGCTTAGGGAACACGCCTCGGACAGTAGGGAGTTCTAGGAAACCGTTTTGGGGGAGGGGGTGTTCGGGGAATACGTTTTGGACAGTAGGAAATTTTAGGGAACCGTTTTTGGTCACAGGGAACACGCCTCGGACAGTAGGGAATTCTAGGGAATCATTTTTGCACATCCGATTCGGCGTACGATGTGCCCTGCGGTAGAAACTGCGCATGCGCTACCACAAAAGACTCGCACACGCGCAGTTCGTACCGGAGGGCACATCGTGTACCGTATCGGAAGTGCAGAAACTGTTTACTAAAACTCTCTCTCTAGTGTCTTCAGACTGTCTTTTTGTATACGCTGTGTGAACAGTGCGACGGCTTTTTGAGGGCGTTTGCACTTTTTCGTGTGTACGAGAGACGCAGATCTCCGGGGATCGTGTTAGGTAAAAGCTGACGAACCGGTAGAGAAGATCGAAGGGATTGGGCAGTTGACCCGGAGATCCGAGTAGTGCATTGAATTCACGACACATAAATCGCTGCATCCCTCCCCTTCTACATTCAGTGTATCTTAAGCGGGTTACAAGTTTAGAAGCCGTCGTGTGTTGCTCCCGCAGCACAACGCAACCCGAAATGAATGCAGAAGCAAACCAATGGTCAAATAAAAAATTAAAAAGAAAAGTCGATCCGCATGTTTTGTTTAGTCTTAGTTTTTATTTTTTGAAGCGGTATACCTATAAATTCCTTAGCCCCTTGGTTCACTGACATGTAGAGCGACCGCATTTATAAAGACTCCTTTCTCGAGAACCAGCTTAGGGGCGTCTTACGATGCCGGCATATGCTAATACAGAAACAAAAACGATTTTTTTCTTTTGATTTGCGCATTTTCGACATAACGTGTACATCTAACTAGACTATACCGCGATCGCAGCGGCCTCGATATTCATGAACTTTTTTATGGGGTTGTTTCTTTTTTTTTTTTTACCAAGAGGGGCTTGATTTCTAATACTCTCCCCACTTCGTCCATTATGCATAAAAGGCTCGGTGTGGAACGCCTTTCTCCGTATGAGGCTACGGAATATATATATATATATATATATATATATATATATATATATATATATATATATATATATATATATATATATATATATATATATATATACCTCCTGTAATTTGACTTTAGGGTTCACTCTAAGTAATCTGGAGTGTCTACATTCCAGCAAAGCACTTGGGAGTTACAATCGCTGCAATCTAAAGAAAAGCTCGGCCAATGACTTCGCTTAAAATATGTCTAGGCCTGAAAGAAACATTTTCACTGTGGCACTAAGCGTTTCACCCCAGCAGAGGTCGGCATTTTAGGTCGCCCTCACTCACCTAAGCCCCTCACTCACCCCTCACCCTCACAACTACACTCACCTTCAGCAACACCTCCTAGAAGACAAGGCCGTAGCGCTCTCCTCGTGACGTCGCGAAGGAAGGCCATCGGGGGTGCGCGGCGAAGCGAAGACAACGCGCGTGGATCGACCGTCGTAACGCGCTTTTAGTCACATACGCGTGTCTTATTAGCTAAAATGAAAGCTGCACATAGAAACGGGTCTCGAAAATATTTTATTACACGGGCAAAATATTACACCGCTAAATCATCGGGATGAAATGGTACGCGGTAGGCGTATAAGAGAAAACATTGAGCCACGCCATAATTGCTGTAGGAATGCATATTTTACACAGAAATACTTCGACAAAATGGCGAGACACGCAGTGATTGGATACAGCAAAACAGATCACAGTTAAAAATAAGGTAGACGTAGTCAACGCGGACACGGCTAGACAAGTGTCACTTACGATCATGTAAGCGATGTTATCGCGTGCAGTGACTGAATTATTGCATCATACCCCGGCCACATGGCAAAAGTAATGTAATTTCGATCGAATTACATTATGGGGTCGACAAATCAGCTTGCGACGCTCGTATAATCACTCAAGACCACGAGCTGATTAAGTCCCATATCATTTAATGAAAATATATTAACTTTTCCGTGTGGCCGGGGTACTAACCTTACTATTTACAGTCAACTAATTTACTTCTCCCTATGGGCTCGAGCTGCCTTAGAACAAAATATCTTATTTTGTATGCAATAATACTATTACCTTAATACAGCTAAGATTCTAGTTTAAAAGCGGTAAAGGCAATAAAATAGCATTAGTATGAATAAACACATAAGCACAAACAATGGCCCTCTTGCCACTCACCGCCCTCACGCCCCTCACGCACTCATGGCCCTCACGCCACTCACGGCCCTGATGGCCCTCACGCCCCTCACCGCCCTCACGGCCCTCACGCACTCATAGCCCTCACGCCCCTCACGCACTCACCGCCCTCACGCACTCATACCCCTCACGCCGCTCGCGCACTCACGGCCCTCAAGCTACTCAGGCCCGCTTCAAATGGGGCAATTTCGCCCAGAAACTTGACGTCGCAACACCAGCAACACGGGCTGCCCGCGTCCACACGCAGCAACCAATTGCTGCAAGTTGCCATCATCATCATAAAATTGTATTTTTCTTGTACTATTTAGACACACAATTACGCGCTATAAACGTGTTTTTATGCATTTAAATCTCATTGAGAATACTAATGCATCTTTCTGAAACAGTTGATTTCCAAAAACGATCAATTTCAAACCAGAACCAAGTCTCTTGTTGTCGTCGTCACCGGCACGAGGTATTACGTGAAAATATCGCGTCCCCGATTGGATGCAGCCGCTTCGAACGTCTTCGAATTGCTCCGAGTTGCTCGCTTGTTTCGGGCCGGACCCGATCGCAGCAATTCGTGTCGATCTAAGGGAAAGCTAGAGAACAACCCGCCAGCAACACCGAAATTGCTAAGAAAGTTGCTCCGCCTGAAGGGGGCCTCACGCACTCACCGCCCTCACGCCCCTCACGCACTCATGGCCCTCACACCCCTCACGCACTCACCGCCCTCACGGCCCTCACACCCCTCACGCACTTATGCCGCTCACACACTCGCCGCCCTCACGCCCCTCACGCACTCATGGCCCTCAAACCCCTCACGCACTCATCGCCCTCACGGCCCTCATACCCCTCACGCACTCATGGCCCTCACACCACTCACCGCCCTCACGCCACTCACGCACTCATGGCACTCACATCCATCACGCCCCTCACGCACTCATCGCCCTCACGGCCCTCACGGTCCTCACAGCCCTCACGGTCCTCGTCACGGCCCTCACTCATCCTCACACTCGTGAATTTTCCTGGTTCAGAAACTCACTCACCCTCGATCACCTCACCTGTGAATATGAGGGTGAGTGAGGGTGAGTGAGGGCCCTCATGAGTGAGGTTTGCCGGAGGTATGCACCTTAGTGCCACAGATTGCAGCGATGGACTCCCCAAGAACTTTGGAGGAAAGAAGACGATCCACATTCCTTATATTCCATTTCACACTATACTCAATGACCGGTTAAGTTTGGTTCTGCTACTGTTGTACAAGTTTGTTTTCGACGCGTACTACTACTATTGCTTCTTAGTCGGGGGAAATACTACCTCTAAAAAATCTCTAAACAAATACACATAGTCTTCAGGGAAAAAAAGAAAAAAATATTTCCTATTGTATGTGACACCATACGAAAGTCGTTCGAAGCCATTGTTTCCTAGGTTAAGTACTGTTAAAATTACAAATTGTTATAATTACAAACTCGCGCTTTCTCTAAAAATAACTTTTAGACAAAATGAAGATGTTTGCCGAACGATTTCCAGCAGGGAGCCTAGAGCATCAGTTTACGGAACTCGCGGGGCCGAAACAGGTTCAGCGCCACAACCCGGAACTATGTTAATGAAATGTTAAAATCTACCCTTCCCCGGAGTCTAAGTCGTTTTTGCGTGCTTCATGCAACAATATTGCGTGAGTCCCCGAAAACTTTAGCTTCAATACTTCTCTAACGGTTTCTCCCACAAGTGTCCTAACCAGTTAAGTTATGAACAGATTGATTGTGCTTCATTTTCTTTTTCTACCATGTAATATATGAGCCTTTTCCTCTATTGCTTCCTAAATGTGTCATACGTTTGTATCTTTAATTTTTTATCATACGTTTCTCTTTTTTGTTGCGGGAGTTTTTTCTCTACTCCCCTTTTCCCAAAATGGGGACAAACGAAGAGTTTGATATTAGGGGAAGCTCCTACCACCTCTTTCCACTTTAGCAGAGCGAACACTGGAGAGGAGGCGACCTCCTTTCCGGCGTTCGGTCTGTCTAAGAGAAAGAGGTGGGAGGAACTTCCCCTTTAAACTGCTCACCAACTACAAGTTCGAGGGTAGCCGATGTGCTGTATACGTTTCGATAGCGCCAATCAAGCTTACATCGGCGCGACACTCGTCGCCCTTGTTTGCTATCCCCTGCTAACCCAATGCAAAGCGCAAGATCGTCTGCTTCTTTTTGCAGGGGGTTGTGGTGACGTCAGAACGACAACGTGCTCTGATTGGCTCTGACTGAAGGATAGTGGGTATAGACCTCGAGGCAGCTTGCGTTGATGTCTACGCACTTTCCTTCAATCAGAGCCAATCACAGCTCGGCGTTTAGACGCCACCCCGCAATTCTGCAAAAGAAGCAGACGATTTTGCGCTCCGCATAAGCACATACACACGGACGAAAGAACAAGATCACGGCTCATTTGCTGCGCGTGACCACACTTTACCCGAGGATAACAAACGCAAAGGAGACGAACGCGGCGACGATGAACTTCTGAGTTTTGCTTGATTGGTTCTATCGGATCGCTCGGACTTGGTGTGTGAAGTAGAGTTATGGAGTGCTGGTTTTAACCCGCCCACGACAGGCTTGATTTCTAATAATACTCCCCGCGCGCGCTTCATCCATTATGCATAGAAAGGCTCAGCGTGAAACGCCTTTCACCGTATATACCTATATAGGCTGTGAAGGCATATATAGCCCTGCTATAATGCGTGCGACTTTGGGGAAACGCGGCGGCCAAGCCCCGCGCACGACTTAATTCTCAGCGCTGGGCGGCGGCCGCGGATATCTCCTTAATATGCAAATATCCTCCACCGCGGGATTAAGAGGACTGCCTAATCCCCCGGCTCGTTGCGTATTCTATGCTCGCCGCGAGAAGCTGTCCTGCGAGATTAATGCGCAGCTAATCGCTTGCATAGCACATTACTTTGCGAGAGCCTAAAAGCCGTCTTTTTACTTGTTTTCTTCTTTTTTTTCGGGTGTTTTTTGTTGCGCCTTTTTTTGGCTTCTCCTCCTCGTTTCTTTCTCTATTTTTTTTTTTGTCTCGATTGGTTTTTTAGTTTTCGGGGAGATTTATAGCCTCGCGGGACTTTTACTGGCATGAGAGTTTAATTGAAATACGTCGGTCTTTTAACCCGCTCTCTGTGGGCCAACTTTCATATTCGAAAGGCTTATCTATGGGTATAGCCAACATTGTAAGCTGGGATCAATACGTGAATACGACAATGGTATACCAGTAGAGCCACTAAAAAAAGCTACGCTTCGGAGTAACGACATTTCAGCCACCGGATGGATGGATGGATGAATTAATGGACGGATGCTAACAGCTGAACACTTTATAACGGGTAGAGTGCCTTCATACACACGCGCGATTTTGCTTGAGTGGTGACATCTCAGCCATTTTTCCTCCCAATCGTTTTTTTAATGCATATTGAAGTGCGCGCAATCCGGTGTCACTCAGCTCGAGCGCGTAGCTTTGGCTAATGCATAGACGCCATTTTACCGCCCAAGTCACGCACCGAGTGCGCGAGAGCGTCACGCGCTGCCACATTCAGGGCAACAATGGATGTCTTCACCCTGAGACAGACAGACATGTAGGCACCCTAATAACGGGCAATATGTTGCGCCATCTTGGGGCTTACAACCGTTGTTGCCAGTTATTTAGAGTTTTAGTCAGAAATCTTAGGAAAGGTTCTTCCGTTCTCGCGAAACGTTAAAACAGTCCGCGACCGACTAAAACGATATCACCCGAGCTTCCTGACAACGCACCTAATGGTGTATTCACACGACGGAGATTTCTCCCACAGAGAGGAGCAAACGTCATCGCACTTCGAGGTCACGTACGCTACATCACGGTTGTTTGCCATACTCCGTTCACCCTTAAAAAAAAACCCAAAAGATTTTTTTGTAGTCTAATTGGGACACGCGTATCAAAAAATAAATTTTACGCAAATTTTTTTTTCTTTTTAGAGCTGTATTGACGGCGAGAGATTTATTTGAAATTCTGCGCGCAAAGTGCATGACGCCACGGAATGTTCATTCGCTGTTTCGACCTCAACGTGAAGGCGAAGCCGACTCACGTCTCTCCTCCACGCTCCCGAAACGCCGAGAGAGAAAACAAGTGGAAAGGAGATGACTACCGACTAAATCACGTCTCGCGCCGTCAATATTGCTCTATTTTTTTAATTAATTTTTTGGCACGCGTGTGTCCCGACCAAACTGTTAATTTTTTTATTATTTTTTTAGAGGCCTTTTAAGTTGAGGTTACAGCCAAAGCTGAAAGCGCGAGCTAGCCCGGCCTCCTGGCTTTGAGGCGGGCTGGATAGGCTTTTTTAGCGCGGGCGCTCATTCTGCAGAAGAACCTTTCAAAGCTGCAATCTCGTGCTCTCGTGGTTGTAGCATTGGCTACAGTCTTATCTTAAGAGTAGCAAGCATCCGCGATGTGGCACACGTGACCTCCAAGCTCGATGATGTTTGATGATCTCTGTAGAAGAAATCTCCGTCCTGTGAATACATCATAAAGCTCAGAAAGTCACATTTTCAAGTCGCAACGCATACCAATTGCGCCCACTCTGCGCTAAGCACCAGAAATGGCGGCTCTCACAAGAAAACCGGGGAACGGAGTTGCAATACTCTAAGCGTCACTTCTTCAGTGACTCTTACAGTGTGTTGCAAAGGGATCGATGGCTGTTTGAATGGACCGCCTAAATCTGTCTGTGAACGTATTGAGCCATGATTTTGCAGAGAGGTGGCCGAAGACCGTGCATTAATGGTATACAAATTTTACTCAACACATTTACGCGTGTAAAAGGTTATAAATCAAAAACTTCAAATCTCTACCTACGGCGTCCGTCTGCTAACGAAAGGTGTGTGATTGGCGCAACAACTGACAGATGGCGGCACGTAAGACCCCAGGCGGCCATGACGGGCGCTTCCCTCGACCTGGGCGACGTTTCTCAGCGAGAAGCGATAAGCTCTTTTTCTGCGCTAATTGTGAGTACATGATCGTTTTATTCTACCAATAAACCATTAAAAAATGAAGATGAAAACGAGAACCACAGACACAGATGCGTTTCCTCGGCTTTTCCAACAATTATTTTCGACTACGTGTCGTCGTCTGCTTTGCGCTCCCTGGTTGTTACCGTGTCTCCTTTCTTGTCTGCAACTTTCAACCGTGCTGTCTTCGGGTGCAAGTCATCTTCATGGTGCACTTGGCTCCCAACGAGCGAGTGAAGGCTGCTCTCCGGTACGGGGAGCGCCAGGGAACGGAAGAGGTCCGCCGACGTTTTCGGGCGGAGTTTCGGCGGCGACCTCCAGGCTCCCCTATAATTCACACCCTGGATGAGGCGACCGAATGACGTGGGAAGCCTCCAAAACAAGCCGCCGACAACCGTGATGTCATCACCGAAGCTGACGCCGAAAAATGCGGTACTCGGCGCCTTCGTGGCCGACCCCCACCTGTCGACGCGGACAGCACCGCTGACATGTATCGGCTTTTGCGCCAATCAGAGGCCTTCGGTTAGCACACGGCCACCGTAGGTAAACGGATTTCGCGTTCTTTTTTTTTTCATTTCTAATTTTTTTATTCCGGTAAGATTGTTCAGCGAAATTTGTACGCCCTTAATTCGGGTTAATTTTAGCTCGATACGTCTACAAACCGATTTACGCCGCTCCTCCAAACAGTCCTCGCTCCCTTTGACTCACCTTGTAGGTTAATGTCTTAGCCGGTCGTTTCACGGATTTTATTGTATTTCAAACGTCACGAAGCGGGCAACTTAAAATACGTTGAATTACCCTGTTTTACAGCATACAATTCCTTTTTGACTGAACTCACTATAATCCCAAACTTTTGTCAGTCCGTCCGTCCGTCCTGACGTTAAAATAGCTGCACAGCATCTTATCGGTATCACGATATTTTATAGGAGACGCCAAGGTGTACGTTCCGAACGAATGAATTATATGCTGCAAGCCATGGTGGAGCTTCAATGGAGAGATTTAGGGAAATGTTTTTGCACATCCGATACCGTTCGATGGGCTCTCCGGTACGAACGGCGCATGCACTACCGCAGAGGACTCGCGCATGCGCAGTTCTAACCGGAGGGCCCCACCGTACCGTATATCGGATGGGCAAAAACGGTTCCCTAAAAATTCCTGCTGTCTGAGGCGCGTTTCTTTCCTGTATGACGCATTCCGTCACATGGGTCGTCGGAAAAACGGTCTGCAGTCATATTCAAAGCACACATGTGTATGAAAGAAACGTGCTTTGAACATTCCCGAGGCGTGTCCACAGATAGTTATATCATCATGTTCATCATGTTCATGATGTCTGCAGCGAACAGCGTCTCTTTTGTATGATGTACGACCAGCGTGACCCCGGCTTTAGGTTAGCGTTATGGGGTCGTCTTTTTTATTGGATACTTCTCTTTCTTCTTGAACAAGCTCCAAATCTTAGCTTTAAATCGTGTTTTCATTTTTTTTTGTCAATTTTATCGCGCACTGTATTGTAGTACTCTCGCTGAAACGCGTTATCGGTAAGCGGTACTACAAATGGTGGTTCCACTTTGAGAACAAGAATTCCGCTTATAAGGCGGCGCCGTGTAAGTCAGCCGACACGTCGTGCAGGTTGAATTATAATCCAGGCTCTTAACAGTTCACGGATAAAAAAAAAAGAAATAAGAGCATACGTTCGAATAAAACGCATTGACTATTTGTTCCTCATAAAATATATGACGTGAACGATAATCCCACAACTTATTTCTTGTGCTTGGCTTCTTTTTTTTTGTGTGTGTGTATATAAAACGAAGTAGTATCATAGCGCACGAGGGCCTCTTGAGCACCTCGAGTAGGGACACCTAGCGACACCCCTCTACCAACCGCTCCACGCACAAACACCAGGAAATGACTCCACACTCCACCAAGTCTTCTAAAACAGCAAAACAGATACACGAACAAAACAAAAAAAAAAACTCTTCTATAACATTTCCCATACGACAAAAAAAAAAACAAAGAAAAACGGCACGCATCTGATAAAAAGGACAAAATACCCCAAGAGGAAGCCAGTTCCACCGGAAATTGAACCTCGCTCGACCTCTCTCGCGTTCCGTCACTCAAAACACCGCCAGAAGTCGTGGCCTCTCGACACCGACCGTGCAGACATCAACGACAATAACAACAACAACAACAGACAAGAAAAACAACATCACGACGAAGGGCCGAGAGAGGGCGGCATGAACCGTCCCTGACACCGGAACCGCCAGCATACATTCATCAGTAATAACACCGTGCCTCGCCTAACAGCCGCCAATCGGCGACCCTCAACGCGCGCGCATTGGTGATGGTTCACTTCGCAGACCTTCTTCTTCGCGCTTCTATGGTCCCGCAGTTCTTCGCCTTCCGGGGCATGGTGGCGCTGTTACGGCCCTCCGGAGCACGACTGTTGCTTTGACGGACGCTCGTCGGCTCTTTCTGACTGCGAGTGACAGCGAATGAGTTGCCCTCGGCACCTTCTTTCCCCATTTGCCACGCTCTACACGGGGTGGTGAGGAGGAGGGAGGGACACGGCACACCGAACAACGAGTCTAATCTTCGCGCATTTCATCTGTCACGTCATGGTGTGTGTCGGGGCTCGAAGGGCGCCGAGGAAGGTTCTGTGGCTCGGCGCTGCTGGTACCTCGCACGCGGCCAGATGGAAACCCTTTGGTGTCTTCCGCCTGGAACGAGAAGATGGGAGTTTGCGTTGGAGGAAGGGAGGGGCCCAGTTCGATCGCTCGACAGAGCGGACAAAGTTTCTAAGCTGGTCTCTGAGAAAAGTGAAGGGTGTCTTAATGCGTTCTCATCTGTCTTGGGGTAGTGACAGCCATTCTTGCCATATACGATGATTATTTTTCTTCTTTCAAAAGGAAGAGTCATCGTCTTTAGGCTGGCGCTCTTAGTCTTGAACCGCTGCATCGCCGCCAGATTGCCCTCAGTTGCATCTTTGTATATTTTCCCTGTAACTGCAGAGTACCTTCGCTGTCGGAATCTACAAAGAGAGGCATCAGTCTAAGAAAGCAAGCACTGGGGAACCCTGTAAAAAAAAAAATCCAAAGTAACTGCAACAAATATCAATTTGTAGATACATGGGATTTCTCTCTCGTTCTGTTTGGGAAGGTACGCCAGTTGCTGCCATGGTAAGTTGCGTTCTTCTACGATAGATTCGCTGGAAACCGAAAGGAAACAAATTATATATGGAAAACCAATATTTTCCTGTACATCTGTTAACGTCTCTTCTTTGGCAATGTCTGCGTTTGTGCAACCTTCTTCTGCTTTATGATAGGAGAAAGCATTGAAGAATCTCGTAATTGTGTCTAGGATAGATTATGCCACCAGCCATCCGTCTATGTCGGATGGCTGTTCCTGTCGTCTGCTTTCCAGTAGAGAATCTGTAAAGCAATATGCCTCCCCCCCCCATTTTTTTTTACTAAGTTGTTACCTCGCGATTCATTTCAGTTTAAATGCCTTACGTCATGACGCATAGTGGGAAAACAAAGAAATAGGTGGAATTAGGCTTTTCAGTCTGGGAGTAAAAGATCGCCTTCATTGTTGTGGCGTCATATTTCGAACAAATGCTTCCTTCGTCAATGGCATCCTTCCGAAGCAGTCATGCTCAAAACCCTTCTGTAGATATTGGAAACACTATATAAATATATAAAACAAAAATACGCTTGATAATCTTTAAAAAAAAAACGTTTGAGCAGTGTTTACTGGAACGCGGAAGTAATTTTTACCTCGTTACCTTTTCTTTCCGTGGGCTTCAAAAACAATTAGGAAACTGAGTTTTTTTCTAAGACTCTCGTAATAACAGCTTTTCGTTTTTGAGCTCTGTACTTTCAACCCCGACCCAAGATGTCAGCGTTTACATAAAATGGGTGCTTAAGACTCAATCCACGTGCATTATGTTGATGATCAGGTCTTCTGGAGAGCTGAGCTCTCTTTTCTTCAGTGATGACGTCTGCTGGCCGTGAAGAACTCGTGGAGGTTTCTACCTCCATCGTTGAACATTAGAGTCGGAGAACAATGGCGATCAACTTGTTTTGTTCCCCCGTTACAAATGCGTGCTTCGGGTCGAGCACGCCGTCAGACCATCTCGAAAAAAAGAGAAAAAAAAAACAAAAACGCACCCGAGGCAAGCAACAGTCGTTCGGATCGGTTTATGATTACAACTTTCTAGCGGCGGAGCAAGGCAGCAGCCCGTCTTCGCTTCGTCCGACCGTCTTCATTCTCATTCCACGTCTTGCGCGAGCAAGCTCGCGTCATTAGGAGGACGTCCGTGCATGCGTACCAGGCCACACGCCAGACCCGGAAAGAAGTCATTAAGACGCAAAACTTAAAGCAGCAACAGGACGGGAGGGAAATCTTTCATTGTCCAACCCACCAGGCGGGCTAGTTCATCGTTTCCACAAGCAAAATAAACTTAATATTCTTACTCGCGGAAGTTATTTCCCGGTTTCATGATCACTGCAGCCTTTCAGAGGTCATCCTCTTGTGCAAGACCTAAAGGGCGGAGACGGTCCTTTCGAAACGGACATCGTTGTCAACGACGGCGGACCATGACTGTCTTCGGGTTCATTGAATGGATGATGTCCACCCGGGGCGATCCTTAGCTTCAGGGTATTTTTTTGGACAGGCCATGGATTCTCTTCCGTGCGTGGTCCGGTCGAACGAGCTCATCCGATGGAAGGCAACCAGCCTTGGCCTTAGGTTTCCTCTGCCTAGTGTTGCTATGTGGTATGGGAGTGGCGGCTGCCTTCATTATGTTGTCAAGTCACCCTTCTGGCTCTGGGATGGGGTTGGGTCCTCTTTCTTTTCTGAAAGGCGTCCGGACTGCGCAGTCGAGGAAGCCAAATTAACGCTGGGAAACGCCAGCAGCGAAGAACGCGGGCATCGGTCACAGAGCACGCAATGAAGATGCATGGCGACGCTCGGGGCTACTTTGATCAATTAGACGGGAACGAATGTGGCATTCACTGCATAGGGTTTTCCGACAGAGCGCTGACGCTACGGAGTAGTTGTTTATGCTAATGATAGACTATCATGCAAATGTTTCGTGGTGGTATATATACAGCGCGTGAGGTCAGTCTCCTTTTAGATGTGGGGGTTAATTATTTCTGACGGTTCAGACGGGAAGCTTAGAATGTATGTGAGAATGCCTCCGCGCATGGAAACCGTGAAGCTTCATCATCTATACCGATACTTATCGATGATACTATAGGGGAAAACGGGGTATGTCGTAATGAGGACCAAATTGTCTATTCCTTAATGTAGTCGAGCTCCAGATTGGAAGGATGTTCTTAAGTCTTCAAGAGAGGTCTCTATGACTATGTCTGAACAAGCTTGGAGAAAAGTAAGTGTAACCTTGGTAAATCGACATCCAAACTCATAACAACAGGAAACAGCATGCATAGCGTGACCTTGAATTTCGGCGCTTTCCTCGGCGAGTGTTTAGAGCTCAGAAAACTTGCCGCTTGAAAAGTTTAACGCTTCGGTGTCAACATCTGACTTTCCTAAACGAGTGTTCAGTGTTCTACTAGCTCGTCGCTAGGAAATGTGAGCGCGTTCAGAACGAGCATTTTTAGCGTAGTTCAGCGTTCGCATTCAAACTTCAGACAACATCCGAATGGGCCGTTACCAACACGTAAAGATATAAAAAGTGTTGAGAACATACCGTCGGTGAACACGCCTGAAAGCCAACCGGTGTAGAGTCGAAAACAATGTTAGAGCCCCAACTATTATACCCTGTTTCAGCTTACGAAGAACCGCAGAAGACGCCACTTGCCTTTCAAGTCAGTCCAGCGCCGAGTGAGTGCCATTACGTGACCTTTGAGCTAGGGGGCGCTACGGCACACGGGGCCCGTAGTCACGTGATAAATTAACGGTACCGGATTGGCTGCGATGGCTTTTAGCGTCCACTGCGGTTCATCCTGATGTGAAATGGGATGTAAGAACGCATAACTCCGGAAGGAAAGATGGTTCTCCTTGTAAAAGTCTATCGAAACATCTGACGGCTGTCGAGCGGTACACTCCAGTGGCAAAAGGTATACGCAGGAAGAAAAAAAAAGTGAACTATCTGCGGAAAAAGCGAAGGGAATTCGACGAGACATTAAAACGACGCGGGAGCTCGGGTATTTAGCCCTCGCCTAAAGAGTGGCATCGCCCGTTGGCCTTCCACAACCGCGCTTGACATTCCAGGACCTCTCAGAGTCGAGCAGGAACATTAATCAATCTCAAGCGGCCATTTCGAAAAAACGTGTTCGGCTCGCGGCTTAGTTCCCCTTTGGCTTTGCTGCGCACTCTCTCGTTCGGCCTGTCAGAAGGGATGATGGAGCGACCAGATTAAATCCATAACCCAAGTCCACGTGAATGACCTCTGTTAAGAGTTATGCTGTCGAATTGTTTTCGTGCACCTTTCGAGCACATTCTGATTTTGTGTCCGCAGTGTTCGGATTCTGTTTCACTTCGGAATTTGAGAAAAAGCGATTTGTGCGAATCCGGGTGTTTATGAGGGGGCACATACGCGATGCGCATGGATTGGGAAGACATGGTTTTTGCGGTTCAATTTTCTTTCAAATGAGACATTGGACGGAAGAATGGATGGATACGGCTGAACCCATTTAATCGGGTAGAAACTTGCGCCATCTAGCCAAAGCTTTTAGTTTGAACGGTCAGCTGGTTTTCGTATGAAAGGGTAAAAGAAAACACTAGGAGTGCGTTTTTTAACCATTTTCATATATAGAGTCGACATCTAGCGGCAGAAACTCGAAGTTCGTTTGGCGTCCGGAAGGGGAGCTGCTCTACCTCTCCTGCTTCTCCGCGGTTCATCTGAGCCGCGGAGGCGGCTGGAGAGGTAGCGCAAGTCCTCTTCCGGATGCTAACCGTAGTTCGCGCTCTTGCCGCTGCGTGAGGGGGACTTGGCCTGTGCACGCGCAATACTATTCTTGAATAAGATTCGTTGGTGGGGGCATAATCAAGGTTTAGAGCGCAGCTCTTGGGCGCCCGTTTCCGCGTGAAGCGGCGTCAACGTCGCCGTCGGCGTAACCGGGCGTGTTGCGTTAGTGGACGTCACAGACCTATACATTAATTCAATTCCCCACTAAATTTAGCGAAGAAACTGAATTTGTGTGTAGGTCTGTGATGTCCCATAATGCGAAACCGCGCGTTCAGTTTCCCCGCTAAATTTAGCAGCAAAACTGACGTCACATGACCTCAACACCAATTCAGTTTCCCCGCTAAATTTAGCGGGGAATTGAACTGGTGTTGAGATCACGTGACGTCAATTCTCCCTGCTAAATCTAGCGGGGAAACTGAATTTGTTCATAGGTGACGTGACACGAAGTCATGTGACGCCATTTTCCCCGCTAAATTTAGCGGGGAAACTGAATTGGTGTTTATGTCACCTGGTGTCAATTTTCCAGCTAAATTTATCGGGAACCACTGTGACGTCATGTGACGTCACAGGCCACGGCTTCACGAAATCCGGAGCAAGTAGACAAAAACGTTTCACGCTCAAGCAAAGACCGCGCTCGTTGAATAATGGGGCTCTCCACAGGCAGGGGTGGAGATTGAGCTCAGGATCCCTGGGTTAGGGATTATTCACTGGCGACCATAGCTGTGTGCGCGACTGCTGAGCGCGTGGTGGTGGCGAGCTTTCACAGTTCTTTTGCAACGTGCATTCCACACCATCAAGATTGCCGGTCTTAGCGGGCTAATAATGTGAGCTCGTTCTGAGCATGCGCTCTAAACAGCACCCACAAATACGGCAGGTCCAGTGAATACTTCCTATTGGGACGACATATTCAGACACATCCTATGTTTTCTTATATCGTTTGCATCAATTAAAAAGGGCGCTCAAGAAAATCTGTTTACTCGCACTTTTAGGGGGAGAGAGAGAGAAAGGGAGATTGCATGTCAAGAAGCCGGACACGGCGGGATCGCGGAACGCTGAGGCAGAGACGCGGCTCGACGTCACCCTATTTAAGTCAAAGGTCAAAGATCTTCAAAATTAACCCAGAATGCCGCACTATTTAATGTGTATTTTAGCACAACTTTGACGGCGGAAAAATGGTCACACAACGAGGGGGTAAAGAATACCAAGGTAGCCGGTTCAGTGGCGTAACCAGGAATTTTTTTCGGGAGGGGCTGAGGGGGCTGGGATGTTCATGACTTGAGCTGCGAGAGGGGAAGGAGAACTCAAAATGCAGGTGTATATTATAAGGTCGGCTGGATTTCGGGGGGGGGGGGGGGGGCTACGCCCCTGCTTTGGTTGACAACTACCCTCGACTTCCGGGTTTAAACACATAGCCGGGCGCTCAAACCTGAACACAAATAATGAATCGAGGTGACACACACACACACACACGCACGCGCGTGCGCACGCACATACAAGTGCACATACGTGCACACACATATAAATACAGACACGCACACGTACACACGCGCACAGACACACGCAGATGCGCGCTCCTAAATACAAAATTAAAAAGGGTGTTTACCCACGTCCGCTGTAGGTGTCAGGTGGCTGAGACTTTATCATCCTCCCCGAACTCATCAGACGCCTTTTGCCCTTGACAGGTTGATGTTCCTTTTAATCTAGAGCAACGAGGTAGTTGCACGACCCTCCAGCAAGCAGGGAGACAAAACAGCGGCAACAACAACAACAACAACATGAACAACAACAACAACACGAGCAAGAGAAAATAGTTCTTGCACGTAAGCGAGTAATAAGTTTATGGAGGACTGGACACCGCGCGTCGCGGATATTAAAGGTCCAAGTAAATTTCCAGGTTCCATCATCCAAGCTGTACGTCCCCGGGGTTGTTTCCGTTGCCTTCTTCCGAGCCGATTTTAGCCGTTAGGCTGACGGTCTTGGCACTCTTTTTATGGCTGGTTTTGCAACTTGGTTAAGGACAGAAGTATACTGCGCAGAGCACCAGAAACACACACACAAAACAAAAATTGTGCAGATTATAGATGTTGTGCCGGGACTGAAGTGGTGTTCTCCACGTATAACATCAAAACAGTTGATAAAAAGACCATGCAGCTTATGATATAATTACTTTATAGTTCTATAATTTACTACTGTCTCCAACCTCTTCCGTTCAGCGGAAAGACTGTTACTTACGCTAACGATTACGAAGCAGACGATCTCCGGCAGTCAGTTTGTCCCCAATCTGTCTTAGATAAGTGTTTCGTGGTATACAACGTACTGACCAGAAGTAGAAACACGGGGTGAGTCGCTCGTAATGACTACTGGGCAATGTTGACACACATCGACTATAGACACTGACACTGCCTGACAGCATAAGAAACAAAGGGCTGGGCTTACGACCTTCACGCTTCTTGCTTTGTGATTGGTTCGTCGGTCTTCTTGTCGGCGAATACGGCAATATCATTGGCTGCGGAACAATAATGTTATGCACGAGACTCACCACACCCTGCAGTTCTCAAGCCACCAGTGAATACAGCTTAGCCCACGGAAAACATAATTTAGCACGAATCTGCGCTGTTAGCCCAGCGCGTCCATCGAAAGACCGGTAGGAAGACGGACGACGAGTTGGAAAAGCCCTGCTCCCAAATATTCGCAGGACGATTTGTTGAGCGGACATGCAAACCCGATTAGCGAGGCGTGTCGACCTCGCCGACGAAAGAACGCCAAGATAGACTTGTTCCGCTAGCGTGGAGCCCTCCACCAGAAATAGACGACTCGATGCTCTTACATATTGCAGAGTTACCCAACCGAGAACACGCGAAAGCCGTTCATGATGAGAGGCCATCTTACGTCGTGACACGTTACTCAGGCACCCAAAAAAGAGCTAGAAGACCGAAGTCCTCGACCGATGAGGAAGGAGCCGCCGTGACCTAGCTGCTACGCTTTCCAACGGTTGTCCCCCACCACGGCTTTCATCGATGATAACCGGAAGCCATTTTGGACGAGGAAAAAGGGCTCCGCGACCAGGCTCGTCCTCTCACGTGAAATCGTTAGGACGGATATCCCAAACGGCAACACCGTTAGACCGGCGACACGTCTTCCGTACAACCATTTGGACGCCTGCGTCCGCCCACATGCCATCTGGATGCCCTAGCCACGGCAGGGCTCGTTCACTTTTTCCTCCCACCGGGAGACAGCTATCTCTCTTGACTGCGCTTACGGCTGTTCCTGATGACTTTCATCCGAGGTTTCTTTTTTTATTTTTTTTATTTGCTGCCAAGTTCCCGACGGCCGCTTCATCGCTTACCCTTGACTATGACGGAAGACGGCTGAACCACAGCAGGACTACCAGCGTTCCCAGCTCAAGAGGTGTCCTGGGATGCCATCGTACCTGCTCCAACTTCGCAGCAGCAGCAGAAGAAGAATTCACGAGCGAAAATTTCTTTATAGAGCCTTAGTTTTTCTTTTGGCCAGATTGTTCTTGTTGTTTGATAACTTGTTGTTATGTCTTTGTTGTCCTTTTTTGCTTTTTATGTCGTCTCTCTTGTTTTGGAGGTTCCCGTCATGGAACGCTGAGTTTCATGCATTAGCTGCGAGCTTTATGAAACGTTGCGTTACGATTGCGGGTGGCTGGTCGCTGGACCTACGTGCACGAAAGATAGCAATGAGAGTGACTCCTGGGCGGGGGGAGTGAGAAGTGAGAAGGAAAGTAGAAGAACAGAGAACAAAAAAAGAATGAAACAAAAGAGAGTATGGTTCGTTGTCCTCCTGCTCGGTTGCATGCATCTGCGTGTCTGATGAAAGTTCCTAGAGTTCAACCGAGTTCTTTTTTTTTCTCTCTCTCTCTATAGCGGCACGCAATACCCGGATTCATTCAGGGGGCTACCGTTAACATCAGTGTTTTGGAGAGGACGGAGGGGGGGGCGGGGGGCATAGCATTGGGAAGTACGTGCCACGAGACCAGCCCCAAATCTGTCTAGTATAGTATAGTGTGGGATTGCTGTTGTTGGCATCACTTTTAGAGCACGAGATTATGATAGGGGTTCGTGCCCAAGCCAGTTCAAAGAGTCTGCGTTATAGAACGACGCTTGTCAAAACTAATTTCGGGAAAGGGGTCATCCATCTTAGGGTGCCAACGTTCGTTGGACGTGGCACCGGACTAACGTCTTGAACGTGTAAAATACTTTGTTCACTTTTGGTTTGGGCTCAGGATTAGGAATTTACACCTCAGAATCACTTATGTTTAGAAACCATTGAAAAAAATTGTTAGATCTCGCATAAAAAAATGTACTGAGCACATTTGATTGCGATTCTAAGGCCTCGTGGTCGTAGAGAAAATATGTAAAAAACAAGGTATGCTGTTGTTAGTGCTCAATTTTTGCCCTAAAGGTACGGTTTGTATTTTGAAGCTTAGGTATGAATATTATTACCCATAAAAGTCTAACCTTTAGGCCTAATATTTTATAATCAGTTAATGATTCATGTGATAGCTCCCATTTTGTTTGAGGGAATATATTGCGTTGAAAGTTAATAATAATAATAATAATAGTCTTAGTTACCCTGTAAGTATGGTGGGAAATGTGGACAAAAAGCTGTCCGAGCAGCTTGACTGGCCCTCAGCTCCCCCCCCCTCTCAAGTACGAAGCAGGGGTCGTTTCAAGCTAGTTTTTCCAAGGATTAATTGCTGCCGGATTTCTTCGGCTCCCACTTCTGTAATCTGCACCGTTTTGTCTTTTTTTCTGGTTTATTTAACTTAGAAGAAGCCCAGGTGTATATTTTTCAGCATGGATGAAACTCTTTCCCTTTCTCACTTTGCGCAACTCGATACTAAAGAAGCTCTTCTTGTACGATCCGCACCCATCAGTGCCCCTGACCCTCCTCTTTGTTCATGCGCCTGGCCTATGGAATCCCTTGCGAGATGCTGCTCGCCAGGCCCCTATATAGTGTTGCTGACGAATTCAAAGATCTGGTGCGGAATCACCAGTATCCTAACCTTTAATTGCACTGGAAATATCTCACCCCTGCATATATTTTTTTCCTCTTCTCATCTCAGTTCACCTGTTAACGTGTAGCCGAGGAGGCAATCAGCATGCCCTGCAAGGGCTTCAGCTTTTGATTTCCTCGGGCTCTCGGCCTTACGAAAGTTTGAGGCTAGTAAAAACCTTTGAACCTTAAAGGAAAAGTTTTTGAAGTCATCTGACTAGGTGGCGGACATTTAGAACGTACCATTTTTCCCGTTCTCATCGGTTGTTATGACCAACTTCGTGGAAAGTAATTTCAACTTCGTGGAGTAATTTCCAGTGGGAGCTGAAAATCTGCTTTATTGTCACCTTGTGCTCATCCAACTTCCAGGGGTAGATGCTCCGTTAACACAGGAATGTCTGCGAGAAAAGATGTGTCCAAAATAGCCACAGTAGTTCGGATCGGATAAATGGCTCTAGTTTTTTAATTTGACTTTCTCCCTGCTAGGAAAATTGGAAAAGGGAGAAAGTCGATTTTCCCCACCTTTCAACTGCAGGTCTGCTCTTAGCTTTTTATTGTCTTTATTGTCACGAAACCAATGCAGATGGCAACACGTATACCAAGATCAGGATTTATATATATATCCTGATCCCTGTATACGTGTTTCCATCTGCGTTGGTTTCGTGACAATCAAGACAATAAAAAAGCTAAGGCAATGGCTAGGGACGGATCCTTTTAAAAGAATACAATGTAAAGCAACAAAGAAGAGCATGCACCAGTAAACATGATAACTATCATGTTTAACCTGATAACATCAATAACATGATAACTCGTGTAGAATGAGGTTGGGACAGCTTTCCAGCGTAGAAACAATCCAGACCCCTCACGAGACTGTTCCATCAATCACTCCAACAAATACGTCAACAGCCAAGAAGAACGACCTATTTATTCCTCTTCCGTTAACTTGCGGTGGCCAGTACATCGGCCAGATAGGAAGATGTCCGAGGGCCGATGGCACCAACGCCGCTTAGCACAAATCGGAGCTTAGTTGGGAACCTAAGCTGAGTTTCGGTTTCGGCTGTCAAAATATTCTGCTATCATCAGATATTAAACAAACAATCGCATATATAGAGAGATTTCGTGGTTATTTAAAGTTTTGACTCTTGTTTTTGAAAGGTCAGCGTAAAAATGATTGTATTTGGAGACGTTTCATTCGTTACTCACCGAAGAAACAGCGAAAATCAGCCGCCGACGCCGACGACCACGGCAGAGAGTTTGTTTACATCACGTGATTCCTTTTCGCCAATCGTATTAATCCCTCTGAGCTTTCTCTAGTTCGCTCTGTCTGTCCTTACATTACTTCAAATCAAGCGTTCAGCTAGGGGCGCGTCTGTAAACCCGAGTTAATCTTGGTGCAACCGGGATTTAAACCCGTGCTTAGCCGAGCGAGGTTTAGGACGCTAAGCTGACTTAGGAAAGAGCCGCTTCGGGTTAAGGTAAGCGACGTTGGTGTAACCTAGAGTGCCTTCATGTGTGTAACCGGCCCTGAATGTTCACCTAAGTGAGCACTTTCTGGAGGTCTCAGAGGCCTCCTTTGTATTAAGACAGCGAGTTGAGCAAGTTGGTTCGGATACATGATGGGTAATACGCCAAAACAATGAGGACAGAGAGATGTATCCCTTGTGAGCATGTGCGGTTTTAATCTTGTTATGTGTGTTGTATTCAAATTTAGTTGCAAGTTAACCCCACTCCTGTGTGCCTCTCTTCTCTCTCCTGTTTTTTCTTTTTTTTTTTTGGGGGTGGGGGGGGGGGCATATTTCTTATTAGGTTTTTTCTGATTCGTATCATCCCATCGTCTTTCATGTACGCACCTGCGCTGACAACGTCGCCTCCCCCGGCCTCTCCCAGTTCATCAAACCAAGTCCTAGGCACACATATAAGCAAGCTATACTCCGTTTCAGTATAACTTGTCGAACTGTTGAGGCTGCATTCCCCGCGACCCAATAAGAGCGCTACGAGCAAGGAACGTGACAGCACTCCATGGTCGAGGCCACAGAGGCCTCGTTACCGCCACAGCAATACAGCCGTCCGCGACAAAAAGTAGTTCTAGGCATTTTTTTTTTTACTTTTAACGGCAATCGAGTTTGCGCGATCATATATATGATTTTTTTTCTCTCGCTTTTTCCAATGCTCATTCTCTCCGTTGGTCTCTCTGAAAACGCTTCTGCAACTGCATTTTCTGCACACTTGAAGGAGGGAAGTCTCTTCCCGAAACGTCCTGTAGTAAAGCCTCTGCTGCTGTTCAAACATTTTTCTACGTTCACGACTTTCTTGGGGAAGACTTGTTCATTAATATAGTTTCTCAACGACACTTAATTTGGATCAACCCTTTTTCGAGAAGTGGCTTTTGAACAATGTTTGAACGGTCGCAGCCATGTAATCGAACGCTCCCGCTCAAAACGTCGACCTGGTTTTAGCACGCGCCACAGATTCCCGGATAAATAGAGCTTATGGTTCTGTCATGAAGCTTTTCCGAAGAGCTGGCTACTTTAGCGGACGGCAATGTTGCGGCGGTGGACGTTCATCCGTGAAGTTGGTTCGTTTCGCAGCAGACGACCCTTGGCCAGCAGACGACACCGACACGCAGTTCCTCCGAGTTCTGGATTGGCTCCGGTGGTTGGTAGCGTCCGTCGCAATCCGTCGTAAGTCGCAACGGAGTTGCGAGACGACGCCCGGCAAATGAAAGAGTCGTTTTTGCCGCCCGCATACCCGTTTCTAGGGAGACAGAGAAACACATATATATCCCCCCGGTGTGTCTCGTGCTCTGCGCGACGAGACGCAATGGAGGCCAGGAGATTCCAGTCGGAGAATTCCGTGAGGTATGTGGCTCGGCCAGCTCGAGCGCGATGAGATGATGGACAAGCACAGCGAGTTGCTGGGAGTCGGGGGTAAAAAAACGGCCACCCGGGAAACTAAATTACTCCGCAGAGAGGGGGTTGTAGAGGGTGGGAAAAGAGAAGGGGATGGCGATGGCTGTCGCTGCTGCACTTCGTTTGATTTCGGGATTGAGTCCAGCGGATGGCAACGGGAACAGATCACGTAACTACGTGACCCGCGTGTCAATGCGTTCCTCCCGAAGGTCACGTGACAACATAAACAAAGCAGTGAACTGGCTTTGATGGCTCGTAGCGTCTTCCCTCCTCCATCGTATGAAGACACAAAATGTATTGGCGATGAAGCGGTACGAATTAGGCGAGCACATTCGAGGGAACGTTCCGTATTAGCATTAAACTCGGGAAGGAACAAAAAGAAAAAAAAAGAAGAAAGGTTGTTTGGAGTGCTCGAAGTAATTAAAAAAAAAGGAAAGATTGCTCGTGTGTCGTTTTTTGTGAACGTGGAAGATGGAAACGGATTCTTAAATAAACGATTTTTTTTTTATCTTCTGAAAATTCTTTGGGAAGATGTGGAATACTCGACAGAGATGTTCGAAAACGAGGTGCTCATTTCGAGGTTGGGAACACACGTCTGAGGTTATTTATGGAAAATTATCGCCGGCGTGGTTTCTTGTATAATGTTTGGAGTATAATGTTTTTATCCATACGTGTTCATAATTCTTCTTTCTTTTTAATTAGTGTTACTTTTTTTCTTTCAGTTCGGTTTTCTTATGTTAACTTTGCTTTCCGCATCTATCTTTTCCAGCTTTATTCTTGATGCACTACAGACGCCAACCTTGGCCCATAGTTGATTAGCAAACGAACCAACCTAGATCAGACCACACGAATCAATCCTGCTCGAAATGCTTGTTCACTCTTGATCAAAGCAGATGGGTACCTTCTATATAGCCACAGAAGGGACATGCTCCGTACTTTTCGTTCGGAGCAAACAGGGCCCGCATGGTCCATTCGACCAGCCGTCCCCCCGGAACGCAGTAGTACACTTCGAAGCCTGTCTTTAACCGGTCAGTATATATACTAGAAGCAGACCGAGTGTGCCGAGTTTTACGTCCCTCGTCCGCCGTGCTCCCTTGTGGCCAGCCCTGTTGTTACCGCGGCTGCGAGTGCGACCCTCGCCCCAGCGACCTTAGCAGTCGAGGAAGGAAGAAACTTTCTCACGGAGACGACGACCATACCCGCAGCGGAACCGGGAGGAAAAGAACAACAACAAAAGAAACTCAAGTCGCTTCCTATCAAGTCAGCGGATCGAACGGAGTATATACGCGAAGAACCGTTAACGGGAGACGTGGGGTATCTACAACGGGGGTTGGCAAGGCGGCCCCTATATAAGTAAAAGCAGCGGAAGAAACGCTTTGAGTGTATACTATGGGAAGGGGGGGGGGGGGGCTTACGGGTCGAAACACAGGAGTGAGTGTGAAACTGCAAAGAGAGAGATAGAGGGGGAGAAGAACCCGGGGAAATGGCCGAGGCGAGATAGGATCCCTCCTAAGCCTAACCACACAGGCGAGTGTAGACTCGGGTGTGGACCGAGAGAAAACGAAAACGACGACGCTTCTTCTTCTTCGCGGGAAGTCGGAGCAACGGGCCGGAAGCTCGAGTTTGGGAACAAAAGTATAAAGATGGCGGCTCTCCGAGTATGATAACAAGAAGGAAAGGAAGGAAGAAAGAGACAATGCCTAACATGTAGTATATATATATATATACATACAAGAACAAGAGGACGTTCACTGTCAATAAAACCGAGATTCGCCGGGGAAGGTGGTTCCGCTCCGTGACGGCTGCAGCGGGGAGAGATACGCGGAGTAATTGCCGAGAAAATTGTCCGCGCGCTCTTCGCGGCGCGGGCGAGGCAAGGAGTGCAACTCTGTGCGGGAGGGAATTGCGAGACTATCAAAAGACAAAAGAAAAACGAAAAAGTGCACGCTTGTATATAGTAGACGCGTAGGTACGAACTGCGGGTGTCTTTTTGTTGTTGTATGTTTGTTGTTGCGTGGGGTGCTATTCGCTGTTTCGCTTTCGCTAAGTGTTCTTTATCGCGAGCGGAGAAAGTTTTTACGGTTAAATTGGACCTGAGCGCTCGTTGTGTACGGCGGTACGGAGGAGCTGCAAGGGAAAACAACGGGAGAAGGGAACCGTGGTCGACGCCACTGTCGCAAAATAGTTCCGGGTAACGATAAGAAAACAGGAGGCCTATTGTGGCGGCTTTAAGTTGTCGGTGTTGTGAGAAGAAGTACGTGGATCGGTGGAAACGACGTTTCTGTAAGTTCATGTTCGGTGACCATGTATGGCGTACCGAGTTGGGTAGTCCTCCCCTTTGACAAAAACAAACATTTCATATATGATTTGTCCACTAAACATATTAAAACTTAATTCTTATATAATCGCACATGTTTTCATGTTTATTGGGCTCCTTCGTATTTTTTTTTCTCATCAGGGAACTGTTGAAAAAAGAAACAATTGATTTATTACGTGTCCAATAAACATATCTGAACTTACCTAAATTATATCAGGCATATATAGTTTATTGTACGGTCTTATAAGTTCGCACGCGTTTATTGGACACATTTCGTACAACGCTTTTAACTACAATCATTTTGAGCTAGAGCCCCTAGTTCACATGCAGGCATTTCATTAAAATTATTTCGTTGGAGGAGATGGAGCTCATATGGGTACGCTTAAATATGGACTTACACTCCGGCTCTTCTTTTTGTCACGTTTTTTTTTAAATCTTCATACGCCACGTCATCATTCACACCGTAATTAAGGTTCCTATGTTCGTTCTAAAACCATAGGTTAAACCCACGGCACAGGTTGCGCGGACGATAAATGCCGAATAACTTTCTCCTAATGCCACGTTTCTATTCTTTAATTTTTTTTTCTTTTACTAAGAAGAAAGTATACGAGGTCGATAACGTACCGTCGTAAAATAGACAAAAGAAAAGAACACGCACGCATTTTCCAGATTTGTTTACGGCATCTTGTCGTGACCTCGTAATAATAACCAAGAACCGAAAATGAAAGGGCCTATGCACCCGAACGCGTACGACAACGCTGCCGGACCGAGCCGGCCAACGCTGGAGAGCATCGTAGGCAGCAGGGGGCGCTTCGCTTCGGCAGAGGAGAACGGCCACGGAATATCCAATCCTCTTGTCGTGTCCGAGCCGCCTTAGAGCTGTACTCTCCCCTGATTAGCTCCTATTTTTCACGTATAGTAGCGGCGCGCTTCGATAGCTTTCCAATTAATTTCGCCGATGCAATGTCCGCCTCCTTTTTTACTTTTCTTTTTCCCTTTCCCATCATTTCTTTTTATATAAACACAGTATCGTAGCCTGTCTGTGCGTACGTGATACGATATGGCTGCTTCGCTGTGTATACAGGGGTCGAACGGATCGGCTCTGAATAGCACCATAAAAAGCGGGTATAAGTAGCAATTTTGTTTTCTTTCTTCTTTGTATACGAACCCGGAGTATCAAACGAAACAAAAGAAAAATAATAAGACGAGCTCACAGCCTGTCGAGATTGTTAGACGAAGAGGTGCCGTACAATATGAATGGGACCGGCTAAGCTATTAACAATTTTCGTCTTCTCTTGGACGCTGACGACCAGCCAACGACTAAACACACGCGAAAAAAAAAAAGGAATTGTTTTCCTTCATGACTGTTTGCGCGTTTTTTTTACGAGAAGATATCCGCTCCATACACACACACATACGCACACTAACGCACAGACACGCACACAATTTCCCTGGCTGCCGAAGGAGAAGGAGGTTTTATGGAGAAAACCACGTCTGCTCCTTTAAGGATGGGAGGATGGGGCTGATTTTAGTACCTTGTTTGGTGCTCCTGTACATAGAACCGATAGGGTGGTAGGCGTCGCTACGGGTGCCTTCACCTTGGTGTTACGGAGGTTCCAGCTATAGGCTGTTGTTGTCGGAGTTTGCCACGGTATCGCCTACAATGTGCGGCCAGCTAGAAGAATGCCATAAAACGAGGATGAAGTTTCTGTCTCTCGCCTCAGTTTCCTACGATGGTTAAGTTGGCTCTCTCGAATACAACCTAATTGGCTTTGTGAAGTTGAAGCAAACAATATTTTTTTTTCTCTATTGGTAGCCACATCTGGACGGATATAACAAAGCCACAGTTCTCAAATAAGAGGGTCTCAAAGACGGAAGGTAATTTTTAACTTTTTCTTTTTGGCATTATAGCTGAATTTTGTTTTTGTCTTTTACTGTGAAGGTTAAACATTTCTACAGTAAAAGAAAGAAACGGAAATGTCGGTCGTATGAGAACGTTTCTGAGTTCTAAAACGTTCTCAACCACACGTTCTAAAGGGGCGATGCAACGATTTTTTGCACTTTGCGCAAATACCGGTTAGAACGGATCCCCGACGTTAATGACCTGTGAAACACCCGTTCGTTTTTCACCACACGCAATCGAAGTCGCAGAAAAACATTTAAGAAAAATAGCAGTGTTCATCCCCTCAACTCGCAGCCAGAACAAGCGGCCACATGATCTGGAGCGGATTATTACGTCTTTCTCTCCTCCATCGAATTTTTGATCACAATAGCCACCTCAAAGAATCACTGCTATCACCTCCCCATCGTATTATCCCGCGTCTAGATCACCTATGTAAATTACGTCCGATTCGATCATCAACTGTTTCTCACCAGACGTTCCACACTACCATGGGCCATCGAGGATTGGAATTCACTACCTCACAACATCGTTTCTATTAATGTTACTACTAAATCTGTTGAAGCCATTACCCTCTCTTTATCGAACCTACCTAGCTAGCTTACATGATGTTATAATCGTGTTTACTGTTCTATCTGTTTTTGTTCTATAGCCACCCCGCTTGTATAAAGTCCCACGGGCCCTCAAGGAAAATAAATGATGATGATGATTATTATGATGATGATAGATGGATGATGATGATGATGATGATGATGATGATATGCCGTCAATGTTCATCATAGCCACGCGCTGGGGTTGGTAAGGCACAGGACACGCGCTGAGTTCCAGACAATGTTATGGTTCGGCCGTTGTCATCATTGCAGCGATTGGGACACGGGCCACTACCCGAATGTTTCTCGAGCTATCGATTATCAAGAGCCCAAAAACTGGGCGGTAGTGCGACCGCCCAGCTACGTCATCAAGTTTTGCGAAGGAGAGATTGAATGAAAACGCTCGCTTTTGTCCTTGAAAGAACACCGCAACAAAGGAGTTCCTTGGCCACTGGCGTTGCGTGCGAGTATCCCTGAGGTAACAGGCTGAAGTTGAGCTAGTTGGTACATGATGCAAAAGTAAACGGTCAGCTAGAACGATAGGGACAAAACACAGACAGGGAGAAACAGAGACATACACACCGCTGAGTCCCACTGTGACTATAGTGGCAGTAAGCTCGTGTAAAGTGAAAAAACATTCGAATTGAATATCGTTGCAGCGCCCCTTTAATATCACCGGCAGCTGTTAAAGGCCAAATTGTGTTAATAAAGCAGCCTGTTGTGCCGTTCAAAATTTAGCATTCGACGTTGAGAGTCTAAATGTGGAGAGCGCTTCTTAAACCGGCGACACTCAAAACTCGAATCCAAGCGCGGGCCTGTATATGGAGAAGAACTAAAGGAAAGGAGGTGATGAAAGCGCACGGTGATGTCGGTGCCAGAGCACCGTGCTCTGTTTGGAAAGGTTAGTGGTTACACGGAAAGGCTGGCTACCTTTCTCATCTACTCACTAGCGGACTGAAAGGCGAACTCAGGACTCAAAGGCGTCCGAAGTTCGCACGCGAGACACTGCGCGAGGGGCAGAAGACGCTCTTGATCGCTCTGGTTGGAAGGTGACATTGGGTAGAGACAAAGGCAGCTCGCCTTCGCGTCTACCCCTAATCCTTCCAGTCGGAGCTCCGGCGCTCTGACTTCCCCGCGCTCTCTCATCTCACAGACGTTTGCAAGTGACGGCCTCTGGGCGCCGCCATCTTGCTGCTGGTGTGGGTAGATCGTCTGATAGCCGAGCATTGCTGAGCGTACCCACTGCTTCTAGAATGGCGCCCAAAACAAAGCGCTTTCCATCCACGTGGCATAGACTAGCTCTCGAAGCGCGGCTGCTTGCAATCGTCTCTAGCAGGGGCCTCAAACACGCGGCCCACGGGCCGCATGCGGCCCGCAGGCATCCCGCGGCTGCGAGCCCCGTTCCCATGCCTCAAGCGCTACATTCGCCGTAAATAATAGTTTCATATCGTCGATTCATTTCCGCTCGATCTGCTCATACAATGTGTTGACACATTTTGCACTATTTTGTTATTTTCGGACTCAGTACTGTTTTGTCTAAATAGTTTATTCCCACACCGCCCTTTTCACAAATAAACCGGAACCACGATACCGCTACTAGGCTGCAAACAGACTTGTGCCTATCTCAAATACTCTACTCAAGATACTGTATCTTAATGCTTTTTTGGAGGTATCTTGGTATCTTGCAAATGCCTTTGAGTGGAGAGTATTTAATACTCTATTTTTAATTACAATTCCGAGTATCTTGTACTCATTATCTTAAATACCTTTTTGACATACCGCCATTTTCCGAGTTTTTCGGTATGAAGTGGCGTGGGCGTGGCACGAGCAAACGTGAACATTCTTTCGAGCAACCGAATCCCACTGTTGCTGGCTCCGAGTAGCTTCCGGTGACTTTAACTGAGCTCGTGAAAATATCGCTTTTGGGCCGACTGTGACTCATCATTTTCAGCCCAAAGTTCGTACAACAGAAGGTTCTCCTCTCGCCTTCCCAAAGGCGCCTTCCGCATTTCCATGCACCAACTCATCTCTGTTACGTCACGGCGCGGTGGTGGCGCGTCGGTCGCACTTCCGGTCTGGGGCTGTGGGCGGAAGGCCCCATGTGAGGCGTGTATTCCTGCGTTGTTTTGAAAGGAACCTGACGAAAACATGCCTTTTCGTCAAACCGCCGCGACTGTGGCTGTACCAAAAGAGTCGAGAAAGGTTTGAAGATCAGTTTTCATGTGCTCGGTTCGTCCGAGAACGTGGATATGCGCCGTGAAAATGGTAAACCAGACGCCGCCGGACCACAAGTGCTTGGGCGGGAAGCACTTTGGGTTGAATTCACGGATACTTGTGGTCATCAGATTTATTTGTTTTGTTCCAACATGAACGCCGGAAAACCGTCAAGTTGTACGGCCCACCTGCGGACTACGTTCAGTGCGTCTTGAAGTTCGAACGGCCGTCTGATCGTTCGAACTGTCGTCTGCTCTTTCAAACGCTTCTGCTTGTCGTCTGCTCTTTTAGACGACACCGGCCCGTAGACCAAATGTTGGCCCGGTACTTGCGATAAGAAGTAAGTGCAGGCCTCAAAAGACTTAAGTTTGAAGGTTGGTAAGCAAGCTCGACGTAAACAGTAGATACAAGGAGATGTTGATTATTGTTACCAGCGGCCATCACCGAGTTGTTATGCCTGATTCACTTCGTCCGATTCTGCTTGCGATTTTCAGTATCGACGTCGACCATCTCAGCTACGGTTCACACTTTTGCAGCCCGAGCGACGTCGCGACTGAAAATTGCGAGCGAAATCTCATCATGTGAATCAGGCTTTAGCGTACATTCTGCGGCGTCCACGCGGAATGAATCGCCGCATGTCAGATTATTCACGCGAAGTTTTGCGGTGTAACGAGCCTCGTTAATTTCGCTGACGCCGCTCATGTAGTCAGACATTGCCAGGAAGACGTAGAATCAACAATTCGAAAGCGATAAAGGTCAGGGGTACTCACACTGACGCCGATAACATCGCACTTCAATGGTTTGTTTATGGGCGACGGCGAGCTTGTTGCCCACACCCCCATCGCGCATGCGCGGCGCCGGTGGCGTCCGCTAGGGGCGCTCCGGGCGCTCCGGTTTGTTTGTAAACATGAGTTGGTGTATAGAGTTTCCCCAAAAAAATCCTGAAACGAAAGGTGTGGTTTTACGGAAGTAAAGATGCCACCCTGAGGCGCAAGCAAGCGAAACGACCTACGAGACAATGCAGACTTGAGTGGTTAACAAAATACACATAGAAAAAAAATGAGAAGTGGACACACACAAAAAAGTAGACATTTTGTTTTGCTTTTTGGATATTTGACCCCGCTAAAGCGAAACGTCGAGTTTTTTTCTTCTTCTTTGTGTTGTCAGTCCGGCACTATTATCTCACGAACATGTCTGCAAGCGAACATTGATAAGCAGCGAACAGTACAGGAAACGAACTAGAGCTGGATGAGCTCTCAAAATGCGACGTTGGGGACACCCCCAACGTCGAGTGCTTTCTGAACGCAACCTACTTGAAGAAGGTGCGACCACTGCCGTGACTATTATGAGGGTTCTCTTTGTTTTTCATTCACACTCAGATCCGTGCCCCCGGTCGTTTATAGTGAACTCCTCGATGGGCGGGAGATCGAACTATAGGGGGCGCTCAAACCCGTTTGTTTTCCCCACAGTCGGTGTTTACTCAACACAAGGCCTGTGCGCATGGCCACGGGCCTTATGGGCATGTCCACGTCATCTTCTACAATAGAGCGCGGGGCACAGTTTAACGTAAAAAATACTAACAATCGACGAAGCGACGTTAAGTGCCGGATCTATCCTCAGAGAATGCGAGCTTGACCCACTTCGGCTTTTGTGCTGAGCTGGGATCGTGCATGCTGCATTGTTCATGCAGGCCGGAGTGGAAACAAAAGAGCCCCTCCTCCCCCTCACCGGAGAACACGAACTCCAGCCGAACGCTGACGCCGCGTTCGGTTATGTCGGCCGAGCGCTGAGTCATTGTATTTGTTGTCCCCATCCGTGTAGTTCTAAAGTTAACCGCTTGGGGCGTCACGGTCGCTCCTCCTCCCCAATAGGGAATATGGATTATAGTTAAACGATGCGTCTAAGGTGGCGCAGGTGCGTGTCAGGGACCACATTGCGAGCGCTCTGACCCGTTTTCACTCCACAGCTCAGTGTTTACCCAACACAACGCCTGCTCACATGCCCAGGGCCTTGTGGGCATGTTTGTGTCATCTTCTTTAATGGAGCGCGCTGTACAGTGTAATGAAAAATACCAACAATTAGTAGAGTGACGTTAAGTGCCGGATCTCCCCCGAAAGCAGTCGTCAGAGGATGCGAACTTGACCCACTTGGGCTTTTGTGCTGAGCTAGGCACCGTGCATGCTGCATTGTTCATGCAAGCCAAAGTGGTAACAAAAGAGCCCCTCCTCCCCCTCACCGGAGAACACGAACTCCAGCCGAACGCTGACGCCGCGTTCGGTCTAGGTTAGCCGAGCTGAGCCATTGTATGATGTTGTCCCCATCCATCTAGTTCTAAAGTTAACCGCTTGGGGCGCCACGGTCACGCAGAAATGTTTGTTAACATCTATCAGTGATATTGCCACGCGCGTTGCCCAGCGAGCGCGTGGCGAACGGATTCCACTTCCGGCCTCCGTCGAGTACGGACGTGTGATGACGGGCTCTGATAGAGCGGCGATAACGGCCTCGGGAGGCCGCGGTTTTTCTGCTACTGAAAGTGCTGATACGTACAAGATAATTTTGCCACCCCTGCCAACCGGATATCTTGCTAAAAACGCTGTTATTCTGCATTGCGACGTTCGCAACAGGCCCTACAGGATTCAAGACTTTAAAGAAGAGCTGCAAAGACTGAACGTACTCCAAGAGCTAGCGGCGGCCGGAGCCCACCAAATGAACCACGTTTGGCTGCTCCGGCTGCATTCGCTCGCAGCAAAACAGAGGCTTGTGGACGCCAAGGAGCTACGCATCAAAGCAGGACGGTGCCTCGTTTTCGACCCTGCCAATACGGAAGTGAAGGTCAAGCTCCATTGGGTGCCCTACGATGTACCCAACTGCCAGGTACGTCGAGAACTGGAACGTTTTGGCAAGGTGTCTGACATTAGCCGAGATCACTTTCGAGAGAAGGGTTTTGAAGGAGTGGAGTCTAACACGCGGCTCGTTCAGATGACCCTCAAGGAAGGAACAACAGTAGACGACATCCCTCATGAACTCAGAGTGGAGGGCTGCAAAGTCCTTGTTGTAGTACCTGGAAGGGCACCTCTGTGCCTACGGTGCCGAAAAACCGGGCACATACGTCGAGACTGTCGGGTTCCACGGTGCACAGAGTGCCATCGCTACGGTCATGTAGGCGAAGACTGTGTCAGGACGTTCGCTGCTATCGTCCGTGAGCGTAGAACCGAAGAGCCGAACGACCTAATGATGGACGAGGCGGAAGCTGAAGACGCGGCGGCCAGCGGCGCACCTGCAACACAGACCGGCATGGAGCCAGGGCAGCCGGGCACTCCCGCAGACCAAGACGGAACAGCAACGACATCCCTGGGGCTCTACGAGCCCACGACTGCTACCGTCCCTACAATGGAGAAGCCTACCCTTCAGCCTGGAGGGCACCGAGAGACGGCCGAGGGAGCAGCGACGGCTGGTGAGCAAGGCGAACGGTTCAAACCCGAGGAGGAAGACGCAGCCATGGATCAAACAGACACTGAAAGCACCGCGGCGGGCCAGGCAGGAAAGCGGACCGCGGACCAAGTGCCTCCGGTGGATTCAACAGGCGACGCGCACGGCGAGACGGGGCAGTGGTGCGTGCAAGGCCCCAAGAAGAGCCGGCCAACAGTTCAACCACGCAACCCCCCGAAAGAATGTAGGGGAAAGGACTCAATGTGAGTCTGCAGCTCTACGCTTCCAACTATGGTTCAGAAAAGATTTTTCCCTTGCGCAGCCTGGCAGCAAACTACCGAACGGTTGCGTGACTTAGCAACTTGAAAGTATGACAAAGCTACCACACCCCATTCGCATAGGAACTCTTAATATACGAGGTTTAAATTCATGCAAAAAACAGTATCAACTGCAACGCCTAATAAGCGAAGAAAACCTAGACATTATTTGCATACAAGAAACCAAAATGGAGAACGATAACGACATTGAACGAGCTCTGAGGCCTTTTCTTCACCGATACGAGGTGTGTGTGAGCCACGCGGTAGGCTTCTCCGCGGGCTGTTTTTTATTTCTCTCGAAGACTGTGCAATTCCAAGAATTAAGTATAGTAACCGACAGTCAAGGGCGATTTATAATGTGCGACTTTGCCTTGCATAACCTCGAGTGGCGGGTACTGTGCATGTATGCCCCAAACCGAGTCGATGAAAGAGTTCGCTTCTTCGCGACATTGCAGACGTACTTGCAATGTGAGAAAGTCGTTGTGCTCGCAGGAGACTTTAACTGCGTATGTAGTAGCGAAGATAGTACGCCGCCCAGACTCCACACAGATAAGAGCGTGAAAGGTTTAAAGAATATACTAAACGCGTGCAGCTTAGAAGATGTCGGGCAACTCATGGGTTCGAAAGTTAATTTTCGTTATACTCACTTTCAGTCATCATCTCATGCTCGTTTGGACCGCATTTATGTTTCAGTTGAAGCTGTCAGCGAGGTAACCGACTACAATGTGAAGCCAGTATTTTTTAGCGACCACAGCTTAGTGACAGTTACTTTGGGAAGCACCGCGCAACCTAGAAAGAAGTTTAATTGGGAATTGTGGAAAATTAATGTTAAACTGCTCAAAGATGATATTTTCGTCGAGCGTGTGACACAGGCCTTAGAAACATTATCAGCGAGGACACAGCTCAGCCTTTTGGAGCAATGGGAATACTTTAAACAAGAAGTTAAAGAGCTCGCAATTGAAAGATCCTCTCAGATTAATTTTTTGGCTAAGAAAGAGGAAAAAGAGCTGCACGGATACTGGCTCGAACTACTGCGAAGTGAAAGCGATGACCCGGGGTCATGCGCCGCAGAATTAAAGCAGGTTAAAGCCAAGCTAGACAGTTTCCAGCAAGAACGTTATCGTGGAGCGGTTATACGTTCGCGATCTGAGAAGTTTCTTGTAGGGGAACAGCCCACAAGGCGCGCTTTGGGCGAGGAAAAAAGTTTGCGCTTGCGAAGGAAATTTTAGCTATAGAACACGAAGGAGTTATCAGCAATGATAAGGCTGTAATTCAGGACACCTTTTTGAGGCATTATCAGAGCCTCTTCGGGGGCGATAAAGAGCCAAAAAGCCAAGCTGCGCTCGATTACTTGCTTCGTAACGCGCCAAAATTATCGCAAGAAGAGAAAGAATGGCTGGAAGGACCGATCACAGAAGGCGAGGTAGAACGCGCGATTGATAAATTGCCTATGCACAAAACGCCAGGACCGGACGGACTCAGCGGCGAGTTTTACAAGAAATTTAAAAATTATTTGCGTCCTTTTTTGCTCGAGGTAATCCGTGAAGCTTTTGAAAATAAAACTTTGCCACCTTCTTTTCTTCAAACGCACACAGTACTGATTCCCAAGACAGACGACGTTGAGAAGCGAAAGCACGTTAGCGGATACCGCCCGATCACACTCTGCAACGTGGATTATAAAATATATGCGAGGATCTTAACTGAAAGACTTCAAAGCGTTATTTCTAAATTGGTGGGAACACACCAAACATGCGGCATCAAAGGAAGAACCATCCAAAGTAACATTCATGTAACCCGTACTATTCTTGACTTCTGCAAGGCGGAAGGGAACCAAGTTGCAGTTATTCAGATCGATCTAGACAAAGCATTCGACCGCGTACGTCACGATGTTCTTTTGAAAATGTTAGCTCACGCGAACGTGGGAAAGACAGTACTAGAGGGGGTAAGAATGGCGTATACAGGATGTACGACGAAACTCGTGGTGAACAATGTCTTAACACCCAAAATTCGAGTGCTGTCTTCAGTGCGGCAGGGCTGCCCCTTGTCTCCGCTAATGTTTGCCTTGTACCTGGAGCCTTTGTGCCTAAGTATATCGCAGAGTGAACTAGTACGTGGGTACGCCATGGGAAATACAGAAGTAAAAGTCCTCGCGTACGCGGATGATGTAGCAATCTTTTGTGCAGACAAGAAAAGCGTCGGGCATGCTCTAAATTTGTGTCGAACATTTTGCGACGCTACTGGTGCTGTGATTAACACGAACAAATGTAACGGCTTATGGCACGGCGAGTGGGCCACTACGCCCCGCCAGTTTGAAGGGGTTCAGTGGAGCTGTACACCTGGCAGGTACCTCGGTGCTCCCTTTCAGCACTTGAAACAACCTTCAACTTACTGGCATAATGTCACGGCCGAATTGAAAGATCGCACAGCAAAATGGAGTTCACGTGACATGTCCATCTTTACGAGGTCAACAGTGTGCAATATGTTCTTGACTGCAAAAGTATGGTTTGTGCTTCAGGTTTTGAACTGTTCGCGATTGAATATACAGAAAATTCACCGCGTTTTCGCATTGTTTGTGTGGAAGAGCGCAGGAGAGCCAATGCGAAGAGACAATCTCTTTCGACGCATATCCAAGGGTGGTCTCGGACTGCCCCATCTGTTTCTCCGTCAAGTTGTCTCGCGTTTCCTTTTTGTACGAGACCAGACCAATCCACTTATACAGGTGATGCTTCAAACCAGGCTGGTCGAACACATTCCTTCCTTTTTTGTGTCTTCCCACATTGGCCCTCCTGCTAAATTAGTGGGCTTCGTAAAAGAAGTGGTTGATTCTTTTAAATTTCTGACAGTGAGGTACTCGCTCGAGTATTTATCCAATGTTTCGCGCAAAAAATTGTACCGCGACCTTATCGATAATTTGTTTCCGGCACCGCTGTACAGATCTCTTTATGTGGGTGAACCAGGGCAAGACGTCTTAGTACGTGTGAAAAAAATGTGTATTCCACCGTCAGCCAAAACCTTCTTCTTTCGAGTACATAGTGACACTCTGCCTGTCAAGCTTTGGATGGGCAAACGTGGCATGATCGTCCCAGGGGGTGTTAACTGCCCACTGTGCAAAGTCCCTGAGACTATCGAACATAGTTTTTTGTACTGCTGGGACGCAGTGTTTTTTTGGGATATCCTGCAACGAACTCTAAAAAAAGACCTGTGCTTAACACCCCATTCTATTCGTTTCCTACCAATCGGGGCAAACGAAAACCTTCCACTAGACATGATAATGGTTCTTGGGTTGTTTAGCTTGTGGAAGTCGCGGATGACGGTGAGACACGCAGAGCAATTCCCCCGGTCACCGCGTATTTTCTTTATTGACTATGTTGTACAGGTAAAGAGTGCTTACGAACAGAGCGAATACCCTCCAGAGTGGATTGGAGTGTTTGATAGCCTCACACGCATGAAGGAATTTTAATCACCATCCGCCCATAAGCACTGGGTTCCCTCATTTTAAAAGTGTAAATAATGTGTAAATACATGTATGTATGTGTCTGTATTCCTGAATAAAGAAATAAAAAAAAGCGCGCTCGTGGCCTAACGGTTATCGCGCTTGCCTTCCACGCGGAAAGCTCAGGGTTCGATTCCTGGCAGCGCGCACGTCTTTTTGTTTATTCTTCTAATGTAGATGTTCTGGTAAGTTCGAGAACTGTGTTGCTCGTTCGAGGTTAGAATGTTCTACGCGCCGAACCTTCTACGCCGAATGTTCCAGAAGCCCACGCGTGTACAAAAGGGGCTCCGCGTGGCGAGCCGGAGTCAGTCTCGCCCCAGCGTTCGATCCTGCTGCTTCGCCGACTTCGACGCCCGCGACGCTCTGCTATTATCTTCTGTTCCTTTTTACTTTTGGGCACAAGTTCGCCCCATTAAACGTTTAGTTTCTTCAGTTATTCGCCGCCTCATCATTTGTCATTCGTGACAATATTTTGCTCTTTATAGTCCGGAGTGCATAAAATAGCCCTACGATACTGTTTTACTTTTTCTGTTTTTGTGTTGTTGCGTGCTGATAAACCATTCACGGCAACCCAGATTTGCGTAGCTGCATAATCGTCGTTATCAATGGCGTGTACGTCATCTGAGCAAGCAAGCGGAAGTATCGCTTCAAAAGTAACTCAAATACATTTTTAAGTATTTGTACTCTTTCTCCAAGATACTTTACAATCAAGATAACTTTGAGTCAGTATTACCAAATACCTTATAAGGCAGGTATTTAGTAACTTAGCTTAAATACTTTTATCGAGTATTTTGGCCAACACCGGCTGCAAACCAGACTGTGTGCCTATCTCAAATACTCTACTCAAGATACTCTATCTGAAAATACTTTTTGGAGTATCTTGTTATCTTGCCAAATACCTTTGATGGAGAGTATTTAATGAATACAATACCCACAACTACAGCGTTTCGGTATGTATGCTCATTCATCTTTAAATACATTTTTGACATTTTGCATTTTTCCGAGTTTTTTTTCGGTATGAAGTGGCGTGGGCGTGGCACGAGCAGAAACGTGAACATTCTTTCGAGCAACCGAATCCTGTTGCTAGCTCCGAATAGCTACGGTGACTTTAACTCAGCTCGTGAAAATATCGCCTTTTTTGCCGACTAGTGCACATCATATTTCCGGCCCGAAGTTCGTACAATGAAGGTTCATTTCCTCGCCTTCCCGGAGAGCGCCTTTTGTTTCTAGAGATTCCCCCAAACTATCCTCCGACAAAAAGGTGTGGTTTCCCACGGTAGTAAAGATGCCGCCCTGAGGCGCTAGCGCAGCCGGGAAACGACCTACGACGCCAACAATGCAGACTTGAGTCAGTCAAAGAAAACTGACAAATAAAAAATATGAGAACTGGACACACACAAAAAGTAGAGCTATTTTGTTTCCTTTTTGTATACTGTAAAAACCCTTTAATTCCGCGGCCCCTATTTTTCGCGAATCGGTCACGAAGGACAGAATCGCGGCCACACTAAATTTTGCGAATTCCAGACTGCTGCATTGAAATTCTTAAAAATCGAAATTTTCGCGTGCGCTTAAATTTCGCGAATTTTTCAATTCCGAGGGCTTCGCGAAAATTAAGGGCTCACGCGAACGTTAAGGGTTTTTACGGTGTTTGACCCACAGCTAAAGCAAAACGTCGAGTTTTTTTTTGTGTTGTTAGTCCGGCAGTTATTGCTCTCGAGAACAGTACAGAAACGAACCTGAGGAGCTGGATGTTTCTCTCAAAATGCAAACAAAGTATCCCCCCAACGCTGAGCGCTTTTTGAACACAAAGGTGCGACCACTGCCATGTGGCCATGTATGCCTGGGTTCTTTTTGTTTGTCCATTCACTTTCACTATCCGTGTTCCCAAGTTCGTTTATAGTGAATATGAATTGCTGGATTAAACGTTGCGTCTGAGTTGCGCACAGCATGTGATATTCAGCGATGTCACTATTGGCGGGAAACGCTCTGACCCGTTGTCACCCCCACAGTTCAATGTTTACCCAAGACAAGGCCTGCGCACATGCCCACAGGCCTTGTGGGCATGTTCGTGTCATCTTTTGTAATAGAGCGCGAAGCACATTGTTAATCGGCAAAATCGCCAACAATTAGTTGAAGTGACGTTAAGTGCCGGATCTCACACGAAAGCAGTCACTCAGAGGATTCGAACTTGACCCACTTGAGGCTTTGTGCTGAGCTGGGCACCATGCATACCGCGATATGTTCATGCACGCCGGAGTGGTAATAAAAGAGCTCCTCCTGGGACTCATCGGAGAACACGAGCTGCAGCCGAACGCTGACGGCGCGTTCGAGTTGAGTCAGCCGAGCGCTGAGCCATTGTGTTTATTGTCCCCATTCGCTCTAGTTCTAAAGTTAACCGCTTGGGGAGCCACAGTCTCATCTCCTCCCCAGTAGCTAAAGCGACCTCTTTCTTCTTGTCCCAGAAATGTTTTGTAACATCTATCAGTGATATTGCCACGCGCGTTATCCAGCGAGCGCATAGCCAGGATGGTTACCGCAGCTTGGCTCTCGCGCAGGGGCTCCGGGTTCGATACCTGAAAGCGGGCTTCTCTTTTTTATTTATTCTTTCGACTTGATATTCCCGTAAGTTCGAGAGCACATCGTCGTCGGAAGTCGAGTTTGTCGTCGAGTTCTACCCGCCGGACTTTTTACGCCGAATGTTCGAAGCCACGCGGGCTACAAAAGGTGCTCCGAGTGGCGCGTTCCGGAGTCGGTCTCGCCCCAGCGGTCGAGTCCTGCTGTTTCGCCTCCGGCGTCGGCCTTGCTGCGATGCTAGCGCTTTTTTTTACCTTGTTTTGCTGGGCGGGTTCGCCTCATTGTACGTTGAGTTTCGCTCGGATTATTCGCCGCCTCATCGTTTATCATTCGTGACAGTAATGGTGCCTCTTCATCGTCTGTACTGCCGAAAATAGCCCTGCGAGACCTTCTTTTTTGTTGCCGTTTTGTCGTTGTTGCGGCGTAATGCTCGCTTCGTCTGGCAGCCCAGATTTATGCGTAGCAGCGCAATTGTCGTTCAGGCGGATGACGTCGATACACGTCAAGCAATGCGGAAGTATCGCCAAAAGGGTCTCGATTACGATTTCTGACCATTTGTACTCTACGGTCAAGCTGCCTGGCAGTGAAAGTGTCTGATGGTATTTGCTTTATTGCTTTGCGCCGAGCAGGTGTGCTTCGACAACTTAGCCAGTACTTTCCAGCGAGTATTTTGTCCAATACTGCTGCAAACACGAAGCTCTTCGCTCAAGGACGCAGCTCGACTGCATGAACATTCTCTTGGCAGAAGGAATTGCCAAAAATAGAACTACGAGCACGGCCAGCGTATTGGCGTATTAAATGTTGTCGTCCTATCAGCTGTGCGCCCAAAGTAGTCGTACAAGCAAATCAAAGGTAAAAAGGCACTGCCAAGACGGCGAGTTTACCAAGCCAGAAAGCACAAGGTTCCCTCTCTATAGAAAACCTCCGATGTGTCGCTGCGAGAGTCGGCTGCTTTGCAACATAAAACACCATTGCTGTATACCCCCCCCCCCCCCCCGGCATGCTGGCCCCCGACCTTCCGGGGTGGGCTATCTGGACCCCACACTCGAATGGGGTTGAGACCCTTGGTCTATAGACCCGGGCGCTTGCTTTTCCTGCCAAAACCTCCCAGGACCCGAATATTCAATCGATGCAATCAATTCCGAGAGGGGAAAAAAATTCGGATCCTCCTCCGCGTCCCGACGCAAGTCCGTACGCGGGACTTCCGATCTCCAAACGCGCGCGCGTTAAAAACAAATGCAAGATTCGTCTCAGACAACGAGCAAACAAAGCTCCCATAGATAATCTAGGACGCGCGAAAGCGCCCGTATATAATGCCTCTGCCGCCGACAAAGGAGCAAAGTGCCTCCGGGAATATGCATGGTAAAGCTTTTGAGTGTAAACACGCGTCACTGCTGCAGGTTTCGGCTCTTTTTGTTTGTTTTGTTGCGCTCGACTGTTTATACGCACGAAAATCTCCGGGTATCGATTGATCCCGAGTTTGCCGAAGGCTCGATAGGCAGTTTGTTTGGGGGCGATTTTTGCTCTCTGTATATGAAGAACGTTTTATTTCGTTTTGTACCTCGCTCTATATTGGGGCGGAGAGAGAATCGTTAGGGATTTTGTGTTTGCATGGTTGACTGCTGAACGGGATTCCCATGAAAATATAGACTCGTAAAGCTTAATTTCTGTTTTGTATGTGTGTGTCTTTGACAGGTTTCGTTTGTTAATGTCCCATTCTCGAAACGGCTTCTCTTTTTCTACATCTATTTGCACACAAATCCTACGCAAGTTTGACTTCTAAACACACATAAAATCGTTAATAAGCTCTTGTTTTTTCCAGGGACTGCAGCGTTTTGAAAATATATATAATTCATTTTTTTAATAACTGTTTCCAAAACAGATAAGGAGACATTGACTTGCCGCTATAGCGGTGTCGACTTTTTATCACTTCTGGTCGCATGAACTAGAACGAGTCGCACTTTGTTGTGATGTAATATTTAAGATGCCGGCAAAAAATGCATTTAAGGTGCAGAATAGATGGTATTTTAGAAGAAATACACGACCAAATAGAACGGTTGCCAGAGTCGTATGCTGTATTGAGTATATTTTAAACGTTCGTTATCACTATTCGGTGATATAAACTCTTGAAATCGTTTGTAGTCTTGATGTTGAACGAGACTGAATGTCCAACCGAAATGGATATCGAGCGAGTCGGAAGGTTCAATCGGAATGGGATGTCCAACGAAACTCGCGCCGACACAGCGTGGGTAGCGCCATTTTGAGAGCGAGAAGAGAAAAGGGGAAGGGCTGCCGGCGCTTTCCTCCTTTCTGGCTGTGTAGAAAGAGTGAAAGTCCCGGATGAGAGGCTTGGCCGGTGTTGGGTGTCTGCCGTGCCCCAACTTCGTTAGCGCTTTCTTTTCTGTTTTAAACTTGCAAACTTAATTAGAGCCGTGGTCTTTGATGGTGAGAGTTCCCCGGTCATCGGGACACCATTGCTCGGTGATAGGGTGCACGAATAAGGACAGAAAGCGCCGAATACTGTCCGAGGACCTATGTAGCTTGCATGGAATCCGGCAAGGCGAGTGCGGCTGCAATGTTTCTAAGCTCCATCGCTTTCCGCATGACTGAAAATGATGAACCATTCATCAATTTTTGCTTGCAATGGGCCTGTTTCAACGTAGCCGTTTAGTAGTAATCAACAAGCGATACACGAAACGGGAACCTCAATTAACTTTTGTAAACACCCGGAGCTGCTACAGATCGTTTTGCCGCGCTGCTTTTATCTTGCGTGTCCGTATTCCTATATTTCCTTGTGGATGAACGACGAACACGTTCTAGATGTACTTATATCAAACCGCCGAAAGCCTCAAGGCAGCCACGAATTATTTTACTAAATTTGATGCAATATTTTGAGTACCAACCTCCAATTTCTATCGCTGACACGTTCGCTGCCGCTGTTCTCCCCGTCGCCGCACTGGCGGATGCCATGACTCGAACAAAGAAACGTGCCCACTGGGCTCGAAAACGCAGATCGCAACACACGAAACGTGCCCTGCAGCGACTATCCAGCGCTTCAAAGCGCCCAGTCAACGGAAACAACCCACCAGCGGCACTCAGAGGAGCGCTTTTGCCGGCTCTCTGGTATCGCGCAGGAGATCGCGATTCAGGAAAACCGATAGAACTACCTTTTCAACCTTTTATAGCCTCACCCGGCGGTGGAAATGAGCCTTCAACTAAGTGTTGTAGATGATAAAATTGAGTCAGTCACCACTGCAAATTATTAATATTAAGATAAATTCAGTTACAAAATTTTACAAGCTGAAACAACAATTATCACGAGAAAACTGGCACGCACCTTGCGAGCGTACCCCATGTTCATCGGCGGTACAGCATTCGGTGCGCGCTCCATTCACAAAATGTTCCGAGCACAGTCGAGAGGATGGCGTTGAGGAAACGCTTTTCGGTTTACGGACGAAATCCACTGCCGCCGAGACCGGGGTCATGTGGAAAGCGATGGACCTTAAAGACATTGCAGCCGCTCTCGCCTTGCCGGATTCCGTGCAAGCTACGTAGGTCCTCGGACAGTGTTCGACGCTTTCTGTCGTTATTCGTGCACCCTACGACCGAGCAATGGTGTCCCGATGACCGGGGAACTGTTGCCATCGAAGCCCGTGGCTCTAATTAAGTTTGCGAGTTTAATACAGAAAAGAAAGCGCGAACGAAGTTGGGGCACAGCAGACACCCAACACCCGCCAAGCCTCTCATCCGGGACTTTCACTCTTTCTACACAATCAGAAAGGAGGAAAGCGCCGGTAGCCCTTTCCCCTTTTCTCTCTCGCCCTCTTTCAGTAAAACGGTCTATAATAGACTGGGGGAACAACTAGATTTTCTAAAGTACCCAAAATGAACATCTTCCGAATTAAAACAAAAAACGAACAAAGGCAGCCTTGTGTCAGAAAAAAAAAAAAGATATACAAAAACTTCAGTTAATGGACCTCAAACCAATAATATCACCCTCAAAATAAATAATTGCGATTAAATGCACGTATAAAAAGTACTGCAAGAATTGGTTGCATAGCAGATATCCAGTTTGTTGACTTTGTAATCTTATGGCGCAGACGGCCAGAGGCACGAGGTCATAAAAGACGCGAGTGATAAAGAATAAAATACGGCGCAATTAGACCAAGAAACATGTCCTCGCTCTTTTTTCTATCTTTTTGTTACCAACTAATGCATCTATTCGGGCTGTCTAAGCGGTGTCGCTGTCAGTATTACTTCGTCTATCTTTTTTTATTTTTTTTATTTAGCGCTTGACTAATTGCTAGTCGCTTACACAGAGGCCAAGGTAACTACAACGACGCAAACAAATAAGTCACAAACATATTACCGCACAAAACTAACGGTAAATTTTACTTAGCACTCTTACTTTCCGGACACATCACGTATAAGTACACGTATAGCACCGACGCACCGATTTTAATTTTTCCCCGACTTCTCGCAAGAACAAAAATGTCAGACAGAAACCTAAAACGGCCTCAACGGGGCACGCTTATAACCTAACTGCCGAAAAATCCACGTCGTAACAAAAAAAAAAAAAGGATTAATGGCGGTATAGAACACATAAAACGTGCTGCCTGACTCACTAGAGCGATCCCTAAACCACGCCGTCCCCTCCCCGAAAGGATTTTCGTGTTCTCGCAGAACTCGCGGGGCACAAATCCTCCACAATTTATGAGAAGCGCGGGCACTTCTTACGGCCCCGCTAATTGAACTTTATTGTCCCTAAGTCGGCGGATCCTTTTCTCAAGGTTGTTCAGAGGCCGCCGCGTTACTACTCACTTTCTCTCTCTCACTCCGCGGTACAGCAAACTATAAAGTCCGTTAACCTACCAAGCTGACAGTGCGGTGGAACCCTACGTGCTCTCCGGACCAATCAGAAGACTCTCTTTCATCACGTGACTCATGCCCTTTCTGCGCGTAGGTAAATGGGCGGGAGCGTGATATAACTTGGCAGAAGCTTGGTTCAACGAGCGCGTTGCTTCCAACACAACCAGTACAAGAAAAGAAAAAAGAAACAAAGTTGCAAGAAGCAGGCCGGTTGCAGGGATTCATTTGCGTTAGGACCGTTGAACCCTTTAGTCGTGGCTGGTAATCTTTCCGTTTCATTACCAGCCAAGCCGAGAGACGGCGAAGGAAAAAAACCAAAAACAATAAGTGCTAAGTCACGCTCGCCGTAATAATCTCATTAGACGGACGGATGGCTCTACACATACGCCGCGCCGGTGGTGGCGGCTCGAAGTTTTTCCTGCAAGCGACCCTGCTGGGACTATGCTAAACGATTCGCGTGAGAATGATGACGATGATGGTAGTATAGTGACGATGATACGCACGCGCGCGGGCTGTGGCACTATTTTCCGTCTTGGACGAAGAGAGAAAGGATACCTTGTGAACTGCAGAACGGAACAGATATGTGTTGTGGAGTCGCAGACGAACCGGCATTGGGGCTACAAGACGGGACGACCAATCGGGCGTAAGGAAAACGTTGTTACGAAACTGTCTCGTCGGGCCAATTCGACTGATTGGGACAAACAAAAAACAAACAAAAAGCGCTGAATTTTTTTCTTTTTTTTTTGTTGTCACAGGCGGCTCGAGCCAACACCACCTAGACTGAGAGGCCCCCGCACTCGCCCCATGACGTCACCGCACCAAGCCCCTCCGATCCGCCGCTTGCGCAGCGGACGCGCGAGCCGACGCGGTACGTTGAGTTACTTCTGAGGGCGCTCACTACGGTTATCCAGTAGTGTGCGACTAGTAAACCATTGAGTTAGGTCTGAGTATGCGGGGAAGTTGAAAACAGATGTTTCTGGCTATTGAAGAAATACGGCAGTGAAACGAACGATCACATGAAAAGGCAGTTGGGAGTGTTCTAGAGAACATTTATTCGCATTTGGCACTCGCCGCCAGACACAGTTGGAGAATGAACTTAACATTCATTTACAAAACACGCACGGAATTTAATACAGGTCTTCGAGATATCTACAACCACATATCACACATACAGTCAACCTGAAAGTCATACATGTCTTACACTTGCTATTTACAACTGGCACATTCATCAAAGCATACAATCAGTGTGATAACCAGTAGCCTTGCATTACAGGGATTGATTTTAGAGCTTTATTTCAACGTCTGAAGTTTTCTCTGCTTAGACAGTTTAGCATGCCCCTCTTTTGGTGATGGCATCATTTCTGGTAGCTGCATAGTTTGTGCTGTGTAAATTTGGAAACCCATTCGGCGATTTATTTTGAATGTTAGAGCCGTAGTTCAATGTGTGTATATACAGAATTAATATGTACAATCTATTTATTGAATAAATATTGTATTACGCTACTTTCCTTCAACTATGTGCTTACTAATATAGCACTAAGTGTCAAATTCTTTAATGACAAGCATATATCTAGGTACTGCCAAGTATTCAATTTTGGCGGTCCAAATATGTCGCGAATTAGGTCTGATGGAAAGATGTACAGGTCATAAAATAATCGAACGTTTGTACACTCAAAAAATTCCGACTTACAGAAATCTTCCCGTGTGCCTCTCAGTATTTTTGTTTGCTAAAAATTATTGGGTTAGGAAACTAATGAGGTTTATTATATTCCTATAGCTTCAGTATTTCATACTATTTATCACGGCTTTCTACAAATAATCTGGCTCTTAATTGAATAAAAACAAGTAGAGTTCTGATATTATAACCCTGGTTGATAATTTGTGCAGCACAGAAGTTCAATGATAGAATGTTTATTTACACTAAAAATGGAATGTGTGGACTGAATGAAAATCAGTCACATGAAATCATCACAAGTAAGGTCAGTCAAAATAGCGTTAGTGCTTCTCATCATCTCATCATCATGCAACTCATCGTCACAAATGTCATCGAGCAATGAAAGCCAGTCCAAGCATTCTTCCTACCTTGTAGTCCTGTTGATGGGCCTTCTTTTCAATGAAGCGCTCCACATCGTCCAGAAGGTTATCCAGCCACGAACGTCACAAATTTCGCCAGGAATGCACACATCATTCGACACCAACGGAGCGAACGGAGAGATCCTGTGACACTGCCACAGACACAAGCAGCTCAGGGGCTTGCGATGCCGGTTCGATGTGGGCGAAGATGAGGCATTGTCGTAGTTCCCTCGACAGTTCGGTACACAGCACCGCCCAATGTCGCAGTATGCATTCGTTAACGAAATAAGTTCGTCGAAAACGGGTACTGCAACAAGGAACGGCCGTACGATGACAGAAAAACAAGCATCGCACGTGCTGTCAGCAACCCGCAAAATGGCGACGGCTTCCCTCCCGGTTCGCGTACGACCAGTACGACGGTGTAGCAGCTAGCGCCATCTGTCGGGAGGCGAGATAGTTAGGAGCTTTGAAATTTGTGGGGCAAGGTGCGATGACGTCAGAGAGCAGGAGGGAGAAGTGCGGAGGCCTTCTAGTCTCAGGTGGTGTTGCTCGAGCAGCGCAGGACGTCGCTTAGGGCCGGTTGCACCAACGTCGCTTACCTTAACCCAAAGCGGCTCTTTCCTAAGTCGGCTTAGCGCCCTAAGCCGAGCTTGGATAAGCACGGGTTTAAATTCCGGTTGCACCAACGTTAACCCGGCTTTACAGACGCGCCCCTAGCTAAACGCTGGATTTGCCTAGGGAATGTAGGGACAAACAGAGCGAACTAGGGAACGCTCAGAGGGATGAATACGATTGGCGGAGAGGAATCACGTGATGTAAAAAGAAGAAAAAAAAAACTGCCGCAATAGTAGTAGTTGGCGTCTGCTTTTCGCTGTATTTCTTCGGTGAGTAACGAATTAAAGGTCTCCAAATTCAATCATTTTTTCGCTTAACTTTCAAAAACAGGAGTCAAAGCTTTAAATAAACACGAATGCTCTTTACATCTGTGATTGTGTGTTTAATATCGGTTGATAACAGAATATTTTGACAGTGACAGTAGTTTTCGTGCTCACATTTTGAGATAACGGAGCCATCGGGGGCCCCAAATCTCACCGAACGCGAGGACTCTCTACTCGCTACATCGCTGAAGACAAAACATCATCGAGAATAAGTAGGCAGGTAAGATGACTACTGAAATCAAGTCATGCCTGAGACCGATGAAGTTCAAAACAGCGACGAACTCGCCACGGCAGCTGCGAAAATGCCCGGAAATCGTCGAATAGAAGTCGTCGAGATCTTGCATCAACCGTACTCGTTGCTATCAGAAAGGTGACAAAACTGCACTGTACCGTCGTTGAACTGATTGTGTCAAACCCTTTGGTAATGGAACTACGTATATTTTGCTTTAGTGACAAGGAAAGAAGGTATAACTATCAGTACATCAAAGCGATACTACTGGTAGATCCCTTGATGATCATACAAACTGTCAATTATTGAACACGCAAAGGTCGCCCAGAACCATTTTTTTTATTCCTGCTGATAGAGAACCAGAAGCTTGTTCGCGAGTGATAATAGGCAGATCTTGAGTTCATACAAATAGACGGCGGCAGACTTCGAAGTATAGAAAACTCCCACTAGTACATCACATCGTGCCGACGAGAACGGTTGTCTCTTCGCATCACCTGCCCCAGCCTGCCCCAATACAGCGCTGAACGAATCTCGCATTGTAGTCGTTACGATTTGTCGTCGCCACGAATGAAAGATATAAGAGATAAAGCAAAACATTTCTAAAAAGCACGATCACCAGAAAAGTTGCGGTTATAGAACGCAGTTTTCTGAAGTGAAGATTCTACTCGCGAGACAAGGAAAATTCACTGAAGGTTGTCTCAAAACTAAAGAAATTGAATTTTTGCAGTTTTATTATTTAAATGCACCGCAATTTGATGCAAACGGCAGAAGTGTCGACAATCAGCTGATGGCCGAGATCACGTACGGCTACTATTTCAACGCACCGATCGGATTAAAGGATATGCTATGCAAGCAGAAATTAACAAGGTGTTAAATAGCAATACGTGACAGTTATGCGAAAATCAGTAAGTACATACGAACAGGCTCGTTGACAGAAAAACCAACGGGAAGACAGACGTGAGCCCCACAGCTCCGTCCGTATCTCGGTTAGGGCTAACACGCACTGAGAGTGGAGAGCAAACTTGAAAACAGGGGTCGATAAACACTTCACGAGACAATATTTTGCATCCTTGTCACAATCGAAGGCCATTCTGTCGAGACTCTCACGCTGTTGTGGCCTAAAACACTTTGTACGAACCAATTTCGTCCACCGCGTCGACCGCCACAAACCAACCGCCATGTTTATAATCCAGGATTAAGAAACAAGCAAAAGCAAAGCGCCCAATGTTGGGCGCTCAAGATAAGCGTAGTTTAGTGCTAGGTTTAGCGATAAGCGATTTTGGTGCAACCGAACGAAACCGAAACTTAGCTTAGGTTCCCGACTAAGCTCCGCTTTTCGCTAAGCGGCGTTGGTGCAACCGGCCCTTAGTACGTCAATGGCTCTTGCTTCGTGATTCGATCTTCGGCCTTCTTGTCGGAAAATGCCACAATATCATCAGCTGGGAAGCGATGATAAAAATGAGCCTCGATCAGAACTGCCCCTAGGAAATTCAAGTAATCGCAACACATCATCATCATCATCATCATATCAGTAATATTAGTAATAGGGCTGGACGTCGATTCAAAATATAACCCGTTTAATCGGCACTCTTTAATCAAATAATTAGTCGATTAATAGGCTTCGTTCATTGTCATACATAATATTTTAAAAAATAATGTCAAAATTAAATGCTTTTCTCCCCGCTGAATATGCGATAAACGGCGCAATGTACAATTTCGGATTTTAAATCAACCTTGATGAGTAGTGAAGAACAGTCAAAAGACGCTCACACTCGGAAATTCTTACTTCAGCTGCACAGGCAAAGAGGTTCGTTGATATCCTCCGGCAATGCGGAGTGCAAGTTCGTCTGCTTCTTGCGAGGAAGTTGCGAGTGACGTCAGAACGACGCCGAGCTCTGATTGGCTTTGATTGAAAGGATAGTGGGTAGACCTCAATGCCAGATGCCTTGAGGTCTACCCACTATTTCTTGCAATCAGCCAATAAGAGCTCGGCGTTCTGACATCATCGGCAACCCTTGTGCAAGAAGCAGACGAACTACATGGGCTCCGCATAGTTCCTTTCGTAAAATCGTGTGTCGGTTCTTAGAATGTCAGAACCCCTGCACAATGGCGGAACAACAGGCATCGTGGAACGTGCAAGTCATTCCATAAGATAGCGAATGTCGGAGTGCGGCCAACGCTGTAGGACCCGACGAGCCAATCAAACAGCGCGCGAAAGTGCAACGTCACTGCGCCCATCACCTTTTTCTGTGGGTGTGTTTTTGCCTCCTAATCCAACCCAACGCATGAAGTTTACCATGACGTTGCGGTTTTAGGCCGCCATTGTGCAGGGATTCCACAGCTGCAAGCAGAGGGCAGTCTTTCGAAAGGGGTCTATTGGATTCGACGGAGGTCAGAGGAGACGGTCGCTCGGGTGTTTCTCGTTTGTTCGTGTTATAGGCCATTCCAACCTCCGCCTTCTGCGCGTTCCCATTTTGTTTTTGTTGACACGCTTAGCGCATGCGTTATTTTCTTCAGCAAAATTTCTGACGTCGCGCATGCGTCCACAGCCCAGAGAGCCGGCATTTTTGGTGATAATACCGGAAAGGTGCATATTCGGACACTAAAATCTTTAAAAAAAATAGTAAAAAAATTGTTGGTTGCTGTTTTATATGTGTTTACACTGCTCGCTTCGTGATTCGTTCTTTGGTGACATTCTTTTCGGCCAATGCTGCAATCTGATTGGCTGGGAACCGATTAGGGGATGCTCGGGACCTAATGCCGCAATCTCATTTGCTGCTGAGTGATAATGAGATGCTCGAATCTCGCCACGTCCTTCGGTTTTTTTAATGTTAATAATGGCGTGACACGTCACTCAATACGAACGCACTATTTTGATGACGCCACGGAAAGCGAGGACCATGCGTCGTCGTACTTTGTTTCCAAGATAGGCGCCCACAAAAAGCAATGCATGCCCAATGCAAATGGGTGAATTGGTCATTGAGTGGAGCGCTATTTTTATCAGTGCCGCGCTGGCTGACTACATTGGGCTCCGGAAGCTTTTGCCACCGCCTCATTACCGCCAGCCACCGCTCCTCCGCGATGCGCAAAATAGTCCCGACTCCAGAGGCGCACGTCGTGCTGACGTCACATAACTTGGCGTGCCTTCTGCTTGTCCTGGGGCCCTAATCTGGACACTTGGCGAAAAAGTTGGCGAGAAATCCAGCGGCTCTGATTGGCCGGCGCCAAGGTCAAGTGCGGCCTTGGCCAATCACGGCCGCCAGATTTCTCGCCGACTTTTTCGCCAAGTGTCCAGATAAGGGACCCTGGTTGGTGCGCGGAGTGATTCGATGCCGTGGCTGATCCGTGGCGGTGTTTATTTGGCGTATTCTTAACTCTGTGTCCGAGGTGTCGTCTGAGCCTTCCGTATCATTCTTAAGATGAAAAAGAAAAAGAAAAAAAAACTACAGCAATTGCTGACTCACGATTCGGCATCTCCTCTAGGTGGCCCGCGTACCAAAGGCGGTCAATTTGAAATTGATCATGACGCTGCATTTTTTGCGCGCACGCGCGCGTACGTGCGTGAATTTTTTAATGAGCCCAGAGTTACGTGATCTGCAGGCCGCCACCGCCGCCGCTACCCGCCAATGCTAATGCTCGACAAAAAGGCAGAGCGACCACCTAAGGAGCCTCATGATCGTGCAGAACTGGTGCTTCGGGAACACGCCGCTTGGTTGATGGTGTTTTGAACTCCCGTAACAGCGGGAGGTTTCACGTGTGCCTCGCGAAAGGCTCGGCCTCCGATTCAAAGATGGATAGAGCGTGCACGTTTAGGCCTACCGTGGTCGTTTGTTACTGCTCCAATACACAGGAGGAGTGTTTCCCTCGAGAGTACGGACGCGCGTAGAAATTAATTATGGGTAGTTGGCTTCGACAGGTTTCGATTTTGCTCCGTTCTCGTCGTGGCTCGCGTGAGGAGGGACGCTTCGACGAACGCGTGCAGTCACTGCCGCTCAAGTTGGTTCGTTATCGAGGGTTATGCACCTCGAGTGTAGTAATGTATGTCCCTACTGGCTTCCATATTTATTTTATTTACCTTTATCTAGTAAAGCGCGCGCTTGTGGTTTTGCCTGTCGAGTCCTTTCGGGGACTAAGAAGGGTGAAAGTTGAGTTTCGAAGACGTACGGCTGTACTTTTCCATATCCTTTTTTTTTTTTTTTTTGACTGTGGTCATTGACAGTGATCACAGAGCAGGCTCTTTCCTTCGTGGTTCGTCCTTCGGCGCCTTTATTAGCCAATGTCGCACTGCCCATGGTTGCTGGGCGATAATCAGATACCAGAAACTCACCACGCTTCGTTTCCCATCAGACATGCTAATTAAGCTAAAACATGTCCTGTACCAAAAGAAAAAACAAAAGCACGAGATGCTTGCTTTGTCTTAAGCGAGGCAACAAGTGAGACGAGTCAACGTCCAAGTAGACAATCGCGAGCGTCAAATTTCAACGTTAAAAATCGAACATGTGACCACGACACGCCGTCGTGGTGTAACCCTTTACCCGCGTTGTAAACAATGGGAACTATTTATTTATTTATTTATTTATTTACTCTGTTTTTCAGTGACCCACCAACAGCTTAACGCCTCCTTAGTGGTGCACTTATCAAAGAGTCAATTAGTAGTAAAATGTTAAACAGGATAAAAGCGAAACTAAACTGCCGAACACGAAGCGGAATAAATCAACCGAATAAAATGTGTGGGGGTCGGTTCATGATTGAGGCAAAGGCTTTAGAATGAGAGCCTCGCATCCCGTGAATACGCGCGGCGCTTTCACGCGTCGCTCCAAGGCTCAGTGGCAAAACCGTGCATCCCAACGGGGGCGCGTCTTCCGTAATCCTGGCCGTACGTACTACATACACGCGGACGCAGAGCAAGCGTGGCCGAGCCCGCCTTTGGCGCGGCGGCTAACCCGCATTAGAAGAGGCAGCGTCGTTCGCCGTTGGGTTTCCCCTCCCCGCCTCAAGTCGAACTCGGTCTTACCGCACGGTGATCGAGCTCACATTACGCGGGCAGGCGAATCTGGTCGAAGAGCGCTCCTGGCAAGAGCGCGAGAAGGGCGAGTGGCCGAGGCTCGACGCGAAAGGAATATGAGCAATGCGGAACTAAACCATTCGCTCCGTTCCAAACAACGACAACCACAACAACAAAAAGAATAACCTTACTGGCGGGATCGGCTGCCACTACGCTGTAAAACAAGAAACCCCAACAACTAACCACAAGGACTATTCACAAGACAAATCACAAGAACAAACAAGACAACCACAGGCACAAACTACAAGAACAAACCACCACAACAAACCACAACGAAAAAACACGCCAACGTATACAACAGAAAAGAAGCAGGAGAGGCAGCAGACTGATGCAATATGTGGTAGTTGTTTGTTGTTTTTTCTTGCGTTAGAACTGAATTGTTTTTTTGTTTTGCTTGCCGCGGTTAAGACGAGTTTTAAATGGTTCTAGGATATTGCCTTTATCACATTTGAATGATGCCGCCCACCCTTATGTTTCAAGAGCAGATCTTGGGCGGCTGTCCGCTTTCAGTTAGCGAGCGTTGGGAATTACCTTCGGAGGATTGCGAAATGGTACGCAGTTTTAAATTGTTTCATAAGTTCGCAGTAGCTCATCCTGTTCGACAAATATCTGTCTCTATAGACTATTGAAGTAGGTTTTGCATTTGAATTGGCGGCTACTGAGAGCCTTCTTCTATGACCGCTTAAAATATCCAAAATAGCGCCTCTTCGTTAATGGAAACGGACGACAGAATTGAGTGGAGCGAGTAGTTGTAGGTCTTTGATTAAAAGCGTTTTCTTTTTTAATTCTTCATTCACACAATTTTTGTTGTTTTTAAAGGCAACTTTTTGAGCATAGTAACTACACAGTTCAAAACACACTCGGGGGAAGTTTAAAAAGCAAATGTTCGAGTTATTTGAGTTTTTCGTGTTGAAGAACTACTCATTCCCGGAGAAGAGCACGCCATGGAAGAGATAATGAATCTCTAGCGACTGTTCAATAAATCTATAGTATAAATAGTCCTTTTACAACAACGTGAAGGTTAATTCATCATTTCGTGCCAGTTGTAGATTCGCTCTTATAAATGGATGGATGAATCAATACATACGGCTGAACCGCGTTTGAATCGGGGAAACGCTAGCCAGTGCTTTACTCGGGAACAGCTAAAGATATATTATTCCAAAACACGCCGAATAATAATTAAAAAAAAACCTCTTGCTTTACGCTCCAGTTTTTTTCTGACAATCTCCAGGGAGGAGTTTAGGGGGTATTCAATGGAACGCAGTGTTGTTGGTCGTGGTTTGCAGCGCGTGCCGAGAACTATAGCTCCTATTTGCCGTCTGCCACGGGAACAACGATCCTGATTTGATTGGAATATAGGTTGAACGTGAATAATAGCACGTTCTTCAAAAACAAAATGTTTGTTCTTGGCGGAAGACAAATGGTTGAGCATGTGCTGCCAAAGCGCCGAGAAACTGAGGGAGAGGCGGAGACGAGAGCTCGCGGTGACGTCAGAACACTGAGCTCTGATTGGAACGATTAGTGGGTAGTCGAGACCGGTTATAACGAAGTCAACGGGAATCGGAAATCACTTCGCTATATCCGCTATTTCGTTATAGCCGACTTCGGTTATAACGAAGTGCAAAAGGGAATGGGAAAGTCGTGATCGCTTCGCTGTAGCCGCTATTTCGTTATAGCCGGACTTCGGTTATAACGAAGTGCAAAAGGGAATGGGAAATCGTGATCGCTTCGCTGTAGCCGCTATTTCGTTATAGCCGACTTCGGTTATAACGAAGTGCAAAAGGGAATGGGAAATCGTGATCGCTTCGCTGTAGCCGCTATTTCGTTATAGCCGACTTCGTTATAACCGGTCTCGACAGTAGACCTATAGCCAGCTGCCTTTGTCTCCAGTGCACATCGTCGAACGGGTTTGAATGCGAGAGCCAAACGCGGGACGCCGGCGTTCCGCGTTCTAACGCGTTCGACGAGTGCAGTAAAGACAAAGGCAGCTATAGCTTTAGGATCTACCCACTAATCCTTCCAATCAGAGCTCGGCGTTCTTGACGTCTCCGCGCGCTCTTGTCTTCTACTCTCCCTCAGCTTCTCGGCACATGACGTCCAACACTATGGTATCCCGAAAAAAATGAAAAGATGATATTTACCTCTTTTTATAGCGCGGAGCGAGGCGCGATTGGCAATGTATTTATACGAATCGAAAAATGCGACCTCCTTATAAGCTTTAGTACGCGGTGTCAAGAAGTTCAGGCTGATATCGTTTTTTTTTTTCTTCTGTCGCGGACTCTTTTTACATTTCAGGAGGACGAAAAAAGCGTCTCTTACGATTTCAGACGAAGCTTCGGAAAACTGGCACAATGAGTTTAAACAACCAGATGACTGAAGTGCTCTTACTCCGAAGCGTGGATTATGTATAGTGACTCTGTCCGCGACCTCTGCCGCCAGTGAGATAGGTTATTCGGTTATCTCCACCTTTCCAGCTTCAGTTATTCACCAAGCCCTTAACCGAAATCATTCGTGCAATCAGCAACTTGAGGGTGAAGCATTTTAAAGGGGATTATCGAGTGCTCAGCCGTTTCGTCCTCCTCTCTTCACACTCCACACACTGCGCTCATTTCCTCATACCTATAGCCTTCTCAACGCTAACAACAACACTCATACATATAGCTCATTAAATCTTCGCGATATTCCCGTTCGCGCCTCGAACAGCAAAGACATTCCCCTAAAACTGTCATAGAAACTTTCTCTTACAACTTGTACGTCTTGAGCAATTTGTTCGTCTCCGAGACTGATAAAGTCTGCACACCCGCCCCGCATCGCATATCTTCTTCCTTGTTGCGTTAACTTCTTAGCTGACATTCCCCGAGACGCTTTCCTACTATTGGACAAACATTTCAATCCCGGCTTTCTGGTTCCCTTTGTCCGGATGGATGGACCGGCGGATGCATACGGCTGAACCGTATTAATCGGGTGGCAACTTGCGCCACCTAGCGATGAGGATGACGAGTATGTGGCTTCTCCCCTCGTATAGTCCATTCGCTCCTAAGCTCCCAGTGACGGTAGAAGCGACATGCTCGTTTGACCAGTCATACGTCGACCCGTCGCCACGTGATCGCGCTCCCGCTTATACCCACAGGGAGAAAGTAGAGTCAGGTGATTAAAGGCAGGCGGTTGATTTGTCCGGCGACCACGTATATAGCTTACATCGCACTGTCAACTTAATAAGGCTGAAAGAAGTATAGTGGTGCGGACGAAGCTCGAAGAAATTCGGTGCCCTAGCTAAACTTTAAAGAAAATAAAAAGGTAAAAAACAGAAAACACTATCGGCCATTTGTTGCGTCACCTGGTGCAGAGCATATTCCCGAGAGCTGTTCCGTCGATACCTTGAGCAGCGCGTGGCTCTTTTATTTATGTTTTGTTTTCCTGGCGAGAACAAGTGGAACGCGTTGCCTTCTGCGTTCAATGCGATGGCCTTTAAACGACTCTCCGATATTGCCTTTGTTGTAAATGTAAGCATCAAGAAGGCCGCACGACTCAGAGATTCCGAACGGAAACGGAGCGCCATTTCAGAACAGCTTTCACGATGTCCGGGGCGCTCGACCGACAGACATTTCCCTTGGCATTTTCGCTTCGTCATGGTCTTGCTCTCTGCCAGCCGGCGTTGTGCGGGGTTTCTGGGAAGGGCTGAGAGAAGGCGCGCCTCGCGATTATGGTTTGGGAAAAGGGAAACGTGGCGAAGGGATAGACAATAACGCGGCAGCAATAGTCTTTTTTTTAAAGGCGGCGACAGTGACCCTTGAAAATGGTTTCTCTTCTTGGCGTAGCTGTTGCATAAGAACCCGGATGTGCCTGTGTTCTGGTCCGACGAAGACGATAGAATGTGTATACGATTATGTACTCTGAATGTTGAGAAAGACATCATCGATGGATTATGGTATTTGCAGAAAAATAGATATAATAAATATATGCGCCGAACATTGTTGACGAGTCAGCAGGATGATTAGACTGAGAGTGCAAAAGAACATGTGGAAATACTTCTGCTATTACTATCTACTACTACATACTACTACTACTACTACTAATAATAATAATATAGGTTACAGGAGGTTAAGAGGAATGCGGGAAGTTGGTGAGGCACCCCTTAAGGTGCAACCCCACCCTTGGTTAGTGTGATTCTGAACCAACAGATGGCGGTGGGATCGCCTTCCAGGCCTGTACATCAATGCGAGAAATCGTGTGTGGTGGCGCTTCGATACAGTGGGGTATTTTTCTATATCCTGAATTAGACATCCCTGGTCCCTTGCCTTTTTTCTCTGCACGAGCTTTCTTTGGAACGCGCACGGCTGCGCCAGTTCTCGTGCAAGGGGGCCAGTTGCCTACGCTCCGAGCTCACGTCTCCAGCAAATGTGGGCAGAACAAAAGGCGAAAATCGTCCTGAGCCAAACGGCGAGGCACATGCACAACAAAACCACCGACGCGTTGAAAAATATAAAATTGCCTGTGCGCCGTTATCGGAGATTTCAGAGGCCAATTACACATATTTCAATGTGATCAGATTCATATTGTCACGAATGAAGGTGACGAGAGGACGAACAGTGAACTGAAAAATAAAGGTTTAATCGGCGAACTTGTGCCAAACAGAATAAGTAAAGAGAAAGAGCGTCGAAGCAGCAGAAAAGCAACCGGCGATTCGGCAGCGTAACAGAGAGCGAGAGCGAGAGTGACTCGACAAGGTCGCGGGCAGCTGCTTATCTACAGTGCGTCACTATCTCGAAAGTTCGTCAAAAAGGTTCGAGCGTCGCGCGCTCGGGGCGAGGATGAACTGGCACTTTCGAGAACAAGAAAGCAGGGCAAAAGTTACGTCTGGTGCAAGAATGAACGCGAATCTTCTACAAGTCCGTGACCGAGCGTTGGTTTCTCGGCTCTGCGGGTGGCAATATGACGGGCCGGCCCTTTTGTCGCGCATGTGTTTGGCTCTTTGTGGATGGAAAACGTAATGACGTGATAGACTTGGGTTTCCGAAATTCTAGCTTGAGGAATTAACTACCTAAAAAATCAAAACAAATGAACTATTTTTCTGGCGGTCAGGTGTCTCATTTAGGTAGCTGGGTGTTTATTATGTCCAAAACCACGAGACTGGAAAACACAAAAAATGACACTCTGGTTTTGATGTTGAGTTTGGTAAACCCAAAGTAGGACTGGTGCAGGAGTCATAATAAAAAAAAATGCCGAGGTTAACAATTAACTTACAGCAATAAATGATAAGAATTAGTTTTAATACGAATCCAGTGATAAATGCAATGAATGGCCAGGCAAAGATTCTGGGTCTGTGGATAGCTTTTGCACATAGTTTAAACAATGTACAAAGTGTCACAAAAAAATTACAGTTTTTTTTTTATTCGCAAGAATAAACTAGGTATTGCCGAACGCTCATTCTCCGCCCAAAGGTAGCGCTAGAGGTCACAAACAGATGTCAAAGTTTCAGCCCAATCCGATACCTTATTCGAAATTTATAAGTGATTTTCTGAAAAGTTCAATGGGAAAATGGCGGCCGACGGGGTTTTCGAATACATGGAACCCACCAGAAACCGGAAACGGGCAAAAATGGGCTCCATTTTCCCATTGAAATTTTCAGGAAACCACTTATAACTTTTGAATAAGGTGTCCGTTCGGGATGAAACTTTGGCATCTGGTTGTGACCTAGCGCTACCTTTGGGCGGAGAGTGAGCGTTAGGCGATGCGTAGTTTATTTTTGCGGTAAAAAAAGAACCCTGTAAATTTTTTTTTGTGACATCCTGTACCAGTTTTAATTTGGTGATTTATGCGCGCAAGTAGTGGTGTGCATAAATAAAAAAGATGCAAACGGGTAGAGTTTGACGTTGTATAAAATATAGTGTAAGCACGCACATGGTACGCTGATGAAGAATGAAACATTTTACACTAGCGTTGAGCGTATCGAAAGTTAAGGGTGCATCAAAAGCTAAAGCTTGTACACATATATACTGCTCAGGCCGTTATTTTTGAATGCTCATAGTACTCTATTGCCCTCAGATTTGGTGTAAGCTGTCTCCTGTTTGCTTACAACAGAAAGAAGGAAACATTCTAACTCTGGGTTGATAGAAAAACTTCACCTGTCAATCATCTCGGCGCCGACTATGAGTATTCACTGCCTGCCAACGGTCGCGTACTTAGAACGAGATTTTCCCACGTGATTTCATACAATCGCAATTGTTCTTGACAAATAACAATGTTTACTGAGGCAAGCGGTCACATGTGAAACTTAGAATATTTTGTATTGATTGTGGCACACGTGGCAAGTTGCATAGGTTTTTTTTACAATCCGCGAAATAGAATTCTCCTGGGTTACCTTGGTCTCTAATGCATGTAACACACAAAAGAGCACGAAATGAATCGCAGTGGGAAACGAAAACAATAATGATAAACAAGCGTGTAATCACGCGAAAACTGAGGGCATTGCACATATACAGAAGGTAAGCTTTGTTTCACTATACTTTGTCTCATCCTACGATGGACTAAAGGCCAAAGCCACGGGCCGCCAGGTCCAATCACGTTACACGCTAAACTATGACATGCTTAACATTGAATAGGGGTGGACGAATAATGCTCCGAACCAAAAAGCGCTGCATCATTTCTATAGCTTCGACACTGCAAAGAGTCTGTATGTCGTGGCTTTCTTTGCGATGTAAAATTGATGAGTCACTCAGTGCTGTTCAATTCGAACCACTGTCCACCCATACACATTAGTGATCTATAGACAGAGGCACCGACACGTGCATCGAAGCGAAATACCACGCAATTTCTAAGTGGCTTGTGATTGGATCTGGTGACCCGTAGCTTTTACCTTTAGTCCATCATGGGGTGACACGAAGTATAAGTACATTACCAGTAATGTATTTGGTTTTATCGTGCGAGCGAAGCGGAACATACAAGTGCGAGCATACTGCCCTGAACTACACTTCCAGTGAACAAGCGCACCATCCAAAGCATCGAGCTCGCTTTTATAGCTTTTGGTGCGCTCAAAACTTTGAAAACACAATTATAATCAATTCTAGTATTTCAATTATTTTTATTATGTGCGATTTTGTCTTTTGCGTTCACGTGCCATTTTCTTAGTTATGTAATATTTTTCCAGAAGTCCGACATCTATAGTCTGTTTCATCACATGTGAGAGCCGCATAATCAAAGATGTAGACAAAAAAAAAAGAAAAAAGAACGCGAACACGCGAACACACATTAAAAATGCAATGTAACGGCGCATTCAAAATTAGTCGTTAGTTTTTTAGAGAGCAGCAGTTTCGTAGGGCGACATTGTTACCCGTTGACGATTACAAAAAGTGCAGTACAACTGTTAGCTCGGGATCTTTAACGTGCATTACGCAGTATATGTGGTACACGATCGCACGACGGTAGGATGCAGATGGGCGACTGAACCCAGGGTCCCTGCTAAAGCCCCTTGATAAAGGCGTTTTTTACAAGTACCGCCAACCATTGTTGTGGAAACGCGCAAGACACGTGCCACGAGCGGGTGCTCCGCCGCCATTCGCTTTCAAGGACCAGTCATTTTAGTGCTGGGCCGCCATTTGCCTCCAAGGGCCGCTCGAGAGACGGGCCTCGTGCACTGGCACATTTGAGGTTACTTGAAAGACCAACGCAAACACATCGAGGGGATTTAGTCCCTACAGGTTCTGCAGCGTGAGCTCCGTGCTTTGAACGGAGCTTCGCGCTCGAGCATTTCTCCACGTGCTCTGATCTGCGGTGCCACCACACACTCGGCCAACGATCCCCCACCGCACTTGGTTTAGCCTGTGAGCTAAATGAGCTACGCTTAGAGTATCGGCACTTTTCCCCCAGATATTGTTGTGGGCGCCGCCATCTTGGTGGTTAGTAACAAATCAAATGCAACTGCCGATCGTCGTGATTCAAAAGTGCGGTGTCAGGAAGCTCACGTAATATTGCTTTGCTTTGTCGCGAACTGTTTAATCATTTGTGGAGGACGGAAAAGCGTTTCCTGTGATTTCAGATAAAGCTTCAGATACCTGACAACCATCATTTTAAACACCAAGATGTGTATGAAGCGTAGCTTATTTAGTGCCTCTAGTTTAGCCCGACCGCATAGGCACAGAAAGAGAACGAACAGCTTAACCTCGCGCTCTTGGCGCTGCTTCAGAGGCTTCATCAGCCCGTAGCGTTGGCTGCGCTCCGAACTAAGGTAAAGCAAAGCAAATATTTAGATCTTAGGGTTTCACAAGTCAAACAAACAAAAATCACTTAACACGCCCCAATAAAAATTAAAAAAAGAATAGCGGGTTTATTTTGACTAACTGGAGATCATTTGACGTGCAACCGAAATCTCAGATTGGCCTCCGTCGGATTGCGGGCACCTCGGCCGATATTTAAACCCGACAAATATGGACTCATAGGCCAGCGCGTTGGCTCAGAGACACTGAGACGATTTAATGCTTTGTGCTTTGTTTTAATATGTATTGCCACTTAAGAGCCACCGAGGCGGTTTTTGAAACAAAATATAGTCAAACCATTCCGACAAGCATAGTTTGATTGCGAAAATGATTTTTGCAAGTGATAAAAACATTAAAATGTTTTCGCATACGTGGCGGAATCTGAAATGGCAGAATGCATTTCATGGTGCCCATTTCATTTGGATCGCGTCGGGTATGTATACCGACGCACAGTAGAACGCGCGCAAAGGTAGCTGTTGTGCACCCGCAGCCTCGCGCTTGTTGTTCTGACATCTCTGGCTCGCTCACTGCGGGCATCCAGGCATCTGACACCCTGACATCTGGCGCTTTTTCTGTCTTTCACGTGGCGTTCCAAGCGGCACACGACGGAAAATGCACATCAAGCTGTTCTTGAACACGTGTCGCCATCTGTATTTTATATTAAGAAACTACAACTCGCCGTAACTGAATGGGAAAAGTTTGAGGTCTTATAACATTCTTAACGTGTAATATATCAATATGGAAGTTCTGTAAAATGTAATATCGAAGGATGCTTCATAATTTAATGTCTCGTTTTTTTGATTAGCTGACGTGATTCAGTTTTTATAGCGGCATAAAATAGTACCATTTTAAACTTTATTTTTTATTTTAAAATATACATTATCTGTACAGTTTGTTGCTTACTTTTTTAATTTATTACATCCAACCGAACGCTCACGTAAAATATCGTGGACGATGGGACGTTACAACTCGAGAAATAATTTTTTCAATATTAGAGACTGTGGTCTATTAAAAGCTGAATAATTAACTAACAACTAAAAATAACCGTAATATCGAGACATTAAAGTATTGTTGAAAAGCAGCTCTTTATTTTGACATTTACTTTATAATTGTAAGATACATAGAAAGAAAGTTATAAGCCGTCAAAAAAACACCAAAACGTCATGCACGGTGGGGTTGCACCTTAAACATGAACATGTGATCTGAAAATTAGAAACAACCAAACAAACTTTTCTGCCATTTTTAGTAATGCATTTACCCTTGCTTTCGTGTGTCCGATTTCAACATCAATATTGGAAACATGTACAGTCGGCGTCCGACAGTGGACACTCTGTAAAACAACCTCTTGACCTGTTCATCGGCCGTAAGAAAAAGCGGGCAAGTATAATTCCCCACATTTACAAACGTTAATCTAAGAAGCATAGGAAGTCAACCTATATAACTATTGTAAGTATATCTCCTTGCTTTTTAACGTCTGCTTTAAATAAAAACGTCTTTCTTTTTATTTCTAAAATAAATATACTGATCGCTTCTTTGGTGCTCATACCTGCCGGCGCTTCGTTTTTGATTAAACACTTAATGCAGCTACATCGCTCGCTTTCGTATACTTATGTATCAAATGGCTCATTGAAGCGTCGCGGTCACTATTGGGGAGGACATGGAACAGTCACGCCTCTAGCGGTACCCTTCAGCTGTGGTACTAACAAACCGAATTTTCTCGTTTGTTTTTGATCAGAGAAATCAAAGGTGTCGATTCGAAGGCCGCTCCTCGTGTGACCAGAGCACTGGTCAGAGCAAAGCGCTCGTGCCCAGACCGTGCTGTAGGCGAGGTTCAATTTCTTTGTTATGCTGTGTTATTATACGCCGGGCTGTGGGACAACAAGCTCGATAAAGCGCCCTCTATAGTTCGATCTCCGGCCCAATCGTTACTGATCAACATCTAAGAAAACGTAAGCTATGGCGAATCCTGCAGTTAATTTAATTGCGGCGCATTAGACGAAGCGATCGCCGTACACCGAACCACGATCCAAGAAGTGTGCATATAATAAGTAACCTTCTGCGTCTCTTAAGTTATCAGAGACTAACGTTTAATCACTCGCCACTTATTAGCGTTTAAGTGGGGTACATAATAGAAGGAGGTGATTTATCTTTAAATATAAAGCATAAAAAAAACTCTTCTGCAAGGAAAACAAAACAAAACAAAACAACAACAGGTGTACGACAATGTACGGTTTCGCACGGTTACTTAACCAAGTTCTCGTACGTAATCTCTTCGTGTGTATGATGTGGTACGTCGTACAACGTGGCGACCTCGCTGCGCAGCCGCCGACCACCACTTCCGCGGTCCCTCATAATAGAATTGTAGCCACGAAGGTCAAGAATACCAAAAGTGCCAGGGAACAAGGACACCCAAGAGGACAAACATACTACAAAGGTCAAAACGGGGATCCGCACTGGGTTGTCTTTTGAAGGCCTTGCCCGAGTGCACTCGAATCACGCTCTCACGCTTGACCCAGAGAAGAATAGGCACGATGATGACACGGCGCGATCCAGACTTCGTTGTTCGCGCTAACAATGTCTCTCGTAGAGGGCCCAGAGGGCACGTTTACAAAAAATCGCATTAGGAACGGGAAGAAACATACAAACAAGATAGCCCGGAAATTCCTTAGACGAGCGGAATCAACGAGAAAAAGAATCGCTAGGATCGTGAAAGGGGCCGTGCAACGGGATTTCGGCGGAACGTTTCTCACTTTACACAAGGTATAGTGGTAGTAATGTGACCACCAAGAACACTCGCAAGCCACGCCACTGACTAGAACGCTCCTTTGTTTCGGCTTAATTTCATTGGATTAAAAGCGAACTCGTCCTAACTGTCTCTCCTTCACAAAACTTGATGACGTAGTAACGTGGGATCGCATTGTTGTCATAGAACATTCGGCCTATAGATGGGACGCGAGCACTGCGTGGACACTTGGTTTTGTCTCGTGACAATCGATGTCTCGACGAACATTGGAGTAGTGATCTGTGTCAAATCGCTGCAGTGACGGGAAGAGCCGAAACTTACCAATTGACAGTTTTAGAAGAGGGGCGTCGCTTTGGGTCACCCAGACAACTGGGGCAAAGTTACTCGATCAAGGTCTGTTGACAAGCTTGCTAGAGCACCTGGTGCCTTTTCGTGGCGCGTGCGCAAGCGGTGGCGCTCGCTACGCTATCAGCGGCGGAACCGGTGCTACGTTGGACACAGATTACTTGCGGTGGAAGTTGTTTCTATCGTGGCATTTAGGGTAAACATAAAATTTTCTCAAACGTTTGCGCAAAAAGTGCGTCGTTTGAAAACGGTCATTCTCCGCTACCGTGCTGACGAGTTGACGCTGGTGGCGCTGGAAACGTATGTGATGCGCAAGCTCGCCTGCTTCTTTTGCAGGGGTTGTGGTGACATCAGAACGCCGTGCTGTGATTGGTTCTGATTGAAGGATGGTGGGTAGACCTCGAGGCAGCTTGCTTTGAGGTCTACCCCTATCCTTCATTCAGAGCCAATCAGAGCTCGGCGTCTCTCTGACGTCACCGCACCTCCTGCGCAAAAAGCCGACGACTTGCTCTCCGCATACTATCACCCCGTGTGCCCTGTTCGCGTGCAGACAACAAAGAAGAACCAAGCATAGTTGTAAACCCGAGACTGGAGATACGGACAAGGGACAAACGCAGAACGACACGGACGATTGAGACTTCATCCGTGTCGTTCTGTGTTGCCCTTGTCCATATCTTACAGTCTCGGGTTTACAACTATGCTCAATTTACACCAGCTAGCCTGCACCCTCACCATTGCTTCAAAGAAGAACCGTTTGCGAACGCCGCTCTCCTGTGGTGCTTGTCAACTAACGATAGATCCTAAGAACATTGACTCGGGGACCCAAACCTATATGAGGCCCCTTATTTTAAAACCCCTAATGTCTGGAACCGTGCCCTGTGCTGAATGCCAAACACGGTAGGTATGTATATGGTGATAAACATTGGAGGCATATAACCGGTACCAGATCACGTGGCCTCTTGTTCTGGCTGGAAGTCGAGGTATTGGAGGTTGCTCGTTTTTTTTTGTTTTTTGTTTTCTATTTTCTATTTCCATTTCTATTTTTGCCACTGCCATTGCGCGGAGAGAAAAAAGTAAAGCTGGGGTCACGCTACTGACGCATCGAAGAAAAGAAAATCTTGACACACTGTCTGATACGTGTTTCTCTCTTGGACGACAATCCTGTTACATTGAACATAAAAAAATACAAAAACAAAACTGTCTCCAAATATGTTCGAAGCGCATATATGCATGATGTAAACATGCGTCAACATGCGCGTGGGGCTTGTCCGCAGATCATTCCGTCGCCATGTCTGGAGGGATCGCCGTATCTTTTGTACGAGTGTTACATGCGGTTTATGTCATGCTTTGTAGGGTATGAAGTTCAAGGATAAACTCTGTGCAGTATTTAGCGAAACTATAATAATAGTGGCGCCGCTCCTGTAAGCTAACACCTTTGCACAGGGTGTTTGATTATTATCAAACACCCTGTGCAAAGGTGTTTAAAGGAGACATGAAATAAGTAGGGTAGTGCGAATATTCTAAATTTCGACTAGTAGTTTCGATTATTACACTATTCGGTATTCGCTTCGAGAAGAACTGCACTTTTCGCGTTTTTCGAAGTCGAGATGCCCTTACAACCTGCGTTCAGCATGTGCGATTCATTCTTTTTAACTCGAGATTAAAGAAAGAATATTTTATATACCAAGATTCGTAAATGCACTCAATTGGGTGTAGTAGCTGGCCATTTCTACAGGATTCCTTCTATGCCAAATCCGTCGTTTACTTGCCATCCCAAGAAAGACCTTCTGAGGTCACAGTTCATAAATATAGATAGATTAAACTTAGCTTATAAATGAACAGGTGGAACAATCCTCACAAGTTTAGCTGGGTTTTCGTCTAAGCATTATGCTATGCGTGGAAACACTATTCGATGTTTGAATCGAAAATATTCGGCCAAAGACACTATTCGCTTCGAATTTGTTTCGAACACGAAGCGCACTATTCGCACTAGATTAGAAATGAGGGAATAATATCGTCACGGTAAGTTCGACTAGTGAACTCAAATCTCCTCATTAACTTTTTAATGATTGATTTTAAGTTGTCATGTCGCAATTGCCGTATTGACGGCAATTCCAATTCGAGGCTAGACCTATATTGAAAAAATTTGCGGAAAGGTAATGGTTATTAAGATATTAATCGAGCGATTTTCGCGTTTTTTTTCTCCCACGATTTAGAAATTGCGAGCAAAAAGAATGCATCAAGCCCCGCCCAGAAGGTCGGATTGAAGAGTGACGCCGTCGTTTACGTCACGTCCTCACTCGAGTCGATGGCACACCCACCAAGGACACGCTTCCCAGATAGTGACGGGTTGATTGACACGACGACGTCGCGAAAATTGATTGGTTAAATCCGCGAAAATCGATTGATTAATGACTCTTAAGACAACTACATTTTCGCAATTTTTTTAAATTGTTGTGACCTTTAGTAGTAATTGCCGTCAATACTGCAACTCCACCATGACCCCTGGAATGAATTGAAAAAAAGTTAATTAAGAGATTTAGTCAATTAATCAACTCACCGTGTTGATTATCCCCACATCTAATGTCCCAGCCTGATGAATAAATTCATGGTGAACGACGGAACTCGTCTAAATTCACTCCCTATGAAAAAACAAAGCAAAACAAATGGGAAAAAAGTTAACGATCTAAAGTTAAGCACGCTGTGTATGAGAAAGCCGTAGTGCTGAACGTTTTCGCCGTCACTTAAAGAAAACCAACGCGGGGCGCAGGTGGGACGAATTGCGTTGTCAACTTTCGGTCGAGACTCGTGTTCAATCAACGAAAAACACGAGTATAGGTCACACGCGGACGCAGCCCCCTCTGTCCAATCTGTACAGCGTGGTCTTCTTCAGCGCCAGAAATGCAGCACTAAGAATACTTTATTATCTAGTCGATGATATAGTTGAGGCCGCTGCTTCGTTTGCTGACGTCACGCGAGTCGTGGCGTTGTGTTCGCTTCGGCGGTAGGCAAGTCGACGCGCGTGCGCTTTGAGCCGGGGGTATAACGTGGTTGATTGAAAGGAACTCCAAAATTAGCCTGAACCGGGACAACGAAAGAATGTTAGTCATTAGCACTTCGAATTTTACTTGGATGGTGTATCTTAGCGGCCCGACATGGGGACAAAGTTAACATGCGCAGTGAATGGAAAACGATACAAGTACTGTGCAAGTTAAAGTAAAATGTGTGCATGAAAAAACGATCGTACTGTTCATCGTTTCTAACAGAAAAAAAAAACGGAAATAAGGTGAAAAGCTTATTTTTCTTGAAGACTGACGGAAAATTGCCCAACGACACACAACATAGTGTATTTGTATTATGTTTTATTTACTATCCCAAATTGATCATTCTGGCTTCCCACGTGCCATTAAACATAAAATCTCAAATCGTTCTCACACACACAAAAAAAAAAAGGCGTATATATAGGCATAAACGGGACGCAGTAGGTACGTATAGAATAATTTGATAAAAGACACGCAACTCACTAATCTAATTTCTGAAATTGCGGCTCGCAGAGTGCTGCGAAAGAAGGACAACAAAAATGAGTTTCTGTTCACTTTATTTTTACTTCGTTATTTCACTCTACGCCCCTGCTAAGATGACGAGCCAGGAAACAACGAAAAATAAAAAAAAAGTTCTCGCATTGTTTTCGGGGACACGAGTTCCATGCCCAAAAGTTGGGCCTGTTGCGCGGCGCGGTAAAGCCGTCTGACGTTTTCCAGATATCGTCGAGGTTCGCCGAAAACATCGCGGCACGTCTCTCAGATCGCACGTCGATAACGTCTGGCTGCCAAACGCCGTTAACGTTTTTGTTTTTTTATCCTCAAACGCTTCCTTATCTTCCAACTCATTACGGGCCGGTTCACACATTAGCGTTTGAGTGTGACAGACTGCGTTGCAAGCGCTCGTGACTGCTTACGCAGACGGCACAGCTATCGGTTCTCCCGACCCGCGTTCCGTCTCCCTATGTTTCGAAACTTTTCAGCTTCTTCTTTTCACCGTGGGATTTGAAATAATCTTGACAGTGTTACAAGTATGAGTTTCCGGGTATTGGGTAAATACCGCCGATAAACCGCGAAAACTAACCCCTCGAGCCAGTCTCATCAAAATTGGGGAAGACCAAAAAAGCCCGAATTCGAGCACTGGCGGTCGCCATTTTCGGACACGAAGCGTGTGAGATTGAATCCGAGTGCTCGCCGAACAACGCCGAGGACGCAGCCTTCGTGTGTAACACATGCTCAGAGTATGTGACCAAGGAATTGCGGAGGGGCGTTAGCCCTCACAACGCAGTCCCCCCATGAACTCACTGCGAGGCTTCCTCTGCTTCTAAACCGGACATCTTATCTCTGTTTTTTTTTATGCGAAAGCATTAACTGTTTCATGGGGCGAACGGGCGTTATCAGCTTTTGAAGCCGCGCCAAACGGCTCCTAAACTCGCCTGTCCCATGGAGCGAAGGCTGTAGTCTGTAGCAGCCACCCCATTGGCTGGCTTGCGGAGTAGTTCCAAAGAACGCCACCCCACAAAAAAGCCCTCTCCATGGCGCAGTCTTTTTTTTAATTATTGGTATATTGTTTTATGAGTATTCCTATCACGCGCATGTTCCTCCGAGGTTCGAAGAATTTCATGCCTATGTTATATATTTTCTTCAACATAAGCCCCCCCCCCCCCCCCGATAAACACCGGTTTTTTCCACCCTACACCGAAAGCTGATACCAAAAAACACCGAATCGGTGAGAAAAAATATACTCCTCAAAAGCAAAAAAAGTCACCCGAATTCGAATAAAAATAAACCCCGAAAGACACGGAAGACAATAGTTATAGCCTAAAGCGACCATTTCTCGTGAATAGCCCTTAGATTTGACCTCCCAAATACTGCGAAACCTTAAAGTTTAGATCGGGAAACATACACACACCGGAAGTGTGCCAAAATTACCGTATACTTTAAAAACAAAACAAAAAACGCATTTGAAAGGGTTTTGTACGCCCCAAGGACTCTTGGGGCGTACAAAACCCTTGTACGCTCCAAGAGCTCTTGAAGAACGGTCTCGCCTCAAGCACTAACGCCCCCTGGCGCACTAGAAATGCAACTGGGCGATGAAGAACTCTTTCGCATCAGAAAAGGAGCTTAAAATAACTCTTTATAGGTTTTTCGTGTAGAACCATTTTAGGGGATGCTTAACATAACTTTTTAGGGTGCAAAATAGCTTAAGAACCCCTAAGAGTTCTTTTACGACCATATTTTTTAGAGTGTATCGGTGGTGCCAGTCTGTGAGGTTGTTCAGAGCCGTATATTGGGAGAGTTTGGCGAGTTTATGCTCTCGCCGCCGTAACGCCCTTCTGCCGAGTTAGCCACGTGCCCGCGGCGCAGAGTGAGAGGCGTGAACGCATGCGCGTGAACTCTCGGCTGCTTTATGATGAGCCGCGGGGGGGGGGGGGGGGGGGCACTTGTATTCATTTGTTTGGTGGAATGCGTGAAATCGACATTTAAATTTCAGTTATTTACTTTTGTACCGCTGGCTTTGGCAAGAAAATTATATACCGTTATTCCTCGGTGGGTTAAAAAGCTAACGAATGAAGTTTTCTCGACATCTGACCGCAAATTTCATTCAGGAGAAAAAGAAGTCGGCCCGTAGCAGACGACGCGTAGCTTCAGCAGTGTTCTGCACCGAAAGCGTGTTGCGTCAAAATGGCGGTCGTTCCCCCTTTCCTCCCTCCTTCTCTCTCGCTCCTTCGGCGCTCTCCTCCCTCTCCTCATCTTTTCTCCTCTCCAGCGCGTTCGTCGCCCCACCCACTAGCCAGACTCTCCCGATATGCGCCTCTGAGGTTATCAAACAACCGCCGTTCAAGCCATATGACAATCGTAGCAGACTGCTGGCTTTAAGTTGACTTAATATGGGATACGTCTTGCCGAATTCACAAACCTCACTCAAATAGACCGATCTCACCAGCCAGTTTGACTACGCCACCGCTGCCGCAATGCATCGAGGGAACTTTAGTCTTTCTGCACGTGCCCCAACCTCGCTGGAGCTCTGCGCGTGCAGTGCACGAGGCGGCACAAGCCATCTCGAGCACTGCCGCCTGCCTCTTGTGAACTAAAGTTATGGCGGCTTCCCGCATGCGCCGAACGCTTGGTGAGATCGGTCTATTGAGGGGCCCCTCCACTTCCTCGAGGAAGGCGCGAGGGCCGGCGCTGGCCAATCGCGACGGCGGATGTGTCGTCGCGATTGGCCAGCGCGGCAACGAAACGGCAACAATTGCAGTTTTATGCTGGCAGCATAAAACGTGTTATATTCCAGCACAAATATACCCACCGACAACTGAAGAAACTGTGGGAGTGGCCCCCCCTCCCCCCTCTCCCCCCCAAAAAAAATTTATATATATATATATATATATATATCCAGTAGGCTGCCGTATCCTACACACTACTGCCACACGCTCGAAAACTACTAACATCGCAGAATAAGAAGCGGGTAGGACGTTTTTACCGGTTCCCTTATTTAAGAGGGAGGGGGGGGGGGGGGGGGGAGTCGGTAATCTAACTAGGAGGTTTTGATGAAAAATACCGTGTTTCAAGAGGGCTGGGCTATATATCACGAACTTCGAACAAATTGGATTAAAGGAAACTGCCACTTCAAATGATTTTCCCAGCTTGCCCTATTTATTTTGTTTTGTTAGGCTTCCATTTCTTTTTTCCTGAAGAGATGAACTTATTTTGCTTTCGTTTTTGTTTTATTTGAACACGTAAAAAATTCCTTTAATGGCTCTCAAAAAAATCTCTTTCCAGGTTGCAAACAACAACAAAACTGGTGTAAAAGAAAAACGAAAAAGTAAGTTTTAGGACAAAAAAAAGTTTAAAAATAGTGACGCAACAATTCATATTTAATCATAAGTATATCTGTGTACAATTCGCAAAACTTCAAGTTTTGTCTCCTAAGAACGAATTAGACGGTGTGTCTTGTTACCGTACTCCGTTTCGCATAACAATGGACCACAGTGGACGCTACGAGCCAGGGGAGCCATTCCCACGGCACCTGAGACCCACGTGACCTTGGGGAGAGACGCAGCCACGTGCGGAACTCGCAGTCACGTGAATCTTTCACAGCGCTTGATTGGCCGGGATTGCTCGTAGCGTCCGTTGCGGTCCACCTTAAGGTAAAGCGGCGTATATGAATAAAAATATGGCTGGGGCAGTCGACGCGACACGCATATAAAGAATCCGTAGGTTAGCGGCCGTTACCATCGAGTATCGTATGTTCACGTTAAGAAGTAGTTCATTGTTATTACTATTATCGTGAGGAAATCTCGCCTTAAAAAAAAGAGGTTAATTTGTCTTTATAAAATCCCCTCCGACGGTTCCGTCTGAAGGTATATAGGACCGTTTTTCATAATTCCGGAGGAAAATGATTAATGACAATTTTACGCCGCTTTCGACAAAATATTCTAAAGAGCTTGCCGCTCTCCAACGCAGGCTTGGATTGTTATTAAGAGATTATACTCGGTCGTAGCCGTAGCCGAGAAAAATTGTCCTTCTCCGAGAGATATATGGTATCCTTTGCTGCTACGACCAAGGCGCATCTTCAATCCTGCAAGTGTTTCTGCTGCCCTTTTTATTTTATGGGCAAAGGAATTGCGACAGTTAAAAAACGTTCGGCGGAAAGTGTTTCATAACTCACTTTTCCTCTTTCGTAGAAGCAACAATATATAACTATGTTTTTTTTTTTGGAAACTGCTGCTTTTGTTTTTTATAGAAGCAAATATCTATACTATTAATTGAAAATCAGAGGAGCACACTTTTTTTTACAGTCCGTTTTCTGTGATATGACTTCGCTTGCAAGAGTATATATATGAATACAATTATTTTAGATATAGTATTCGTTCGCTATACTTCTTTTCAGAGTCTAGACGCAGCCGACGGTACGAGGTAATGAAACCAATCAAACAAAGTCAAAAGCACAAGTCACTGGGCCTTCTTTGTTTGTGATGAGTTCAGCGATGATAGAACGCGTCCTGAAACATGACGAAAACCATGATGGCATTATTTTAACCCTGGAGAGTGGGGACAAGGAGGCCAGCACAAACACAAATATTGGAGATTTCTGTTTGTGCTGTCTGCCTTGTCCCCACTCTCCAGGGTTAAAACAGCGTCTATACGGAGCGCAAGATCGTCTGCTTCTTGCTCAGGGATTGCGATGATGTCAGAACGCCGAGCTCTCATTGGCTGATTGAAACAAAAATAGTGGGTAGACCTAAAGGCATCTAGCATTGAGGTCTACCCTCTATCCTTACAATCAAAGCCAATCAGAGCTCCGCGTCTTTCTGACGTCACCACAAACCCTGCAAAAGAAGCAGACGAACTTGCTCGCCGCATACTCAACCCGATCGCCTGCACCATGAAGGTGCGTTTTTGACGGTGTCTGATTGCTTCCATCACCTCGTATTGTCGGCTCCGTCCGGACTGACCGTGAAGCGTATACACCTTTTTCGTTCAGCCTCGCACCCAGCCACGTTGTCCCCATATCCGGTATGCGTTCCGAACAAAAAGCAAGAGATTACAACCCCGAACAAGTAAAGAAGTATAGAAGGGTCATAACAAGAGCGACTGACGGTTGCAATTAGAATGTTAACACGTTCTACTGACGAGGCGAGAAGAAAGCGATGTTTTCACGCATACCGGAAGTTCCAGAATTAAAGATGGCGGCGCCCACGTAGAAAAGGTGTATAGTATACACGAACTCATCTCTGTTACGTCACGGCGCGGTGGTGGCGCGTCGGGCGCACTTCCGGTCTGGGGCTGCGGGCCGAAGGCCCCATGTGAGACATGTATTCCTGCTTTGTTTTCAAATTAACCAGACAAAAACCTGCTTTCTCGTCAAAACGCCGCGGGTATAGGGCTGTACCAAGAGTCGAGAAAGGTTTGAAGGTCAGTTTTCATGTGCTCGGTTCGTCCGAGAACGTGGAAATGTGCCGTGAACAGGGAAAACCTGACGCCGCCGGACCAGGATTGCCTGGGCGGGAAGCACTTTGGGTTGAATTCACGGATACTTGTGGTCATCAGATTTATTGGCTTTGTTCCAACATGAACGCCGGAAAACCGTCAAGTTGTACGGACCACCTGCGGACTATGGTAAGTGCGTCTTCAAGTTCAAACGGCCGCCTGATCGTTCGAACTGTCGTCTGCTCTTTAAAACGTTTCTGCTTGTCGTCTGCTCTGTTAGACGACACCGGCCTTTAGACTAAATGTTGGCCCGGTACTTGCGATAAGAAGTAAGTGCAGGCCTCAAAAGACTTAAGTTTGAAGGTTGGTAAGCAGGCTCGATGTAAGCAGCAGACACATGGAGATGTTGATCATTGTTGCCGGTGGCCATCACCGACTTGTTATGCCTGATGCACTTGGTCCGATCCTGCTTGCGATGTTCAGTATCGACGTCGACTATCTCAGCTACGGTTCACGCATTTGCAGCCCGAGCAATCTCGCGACTGAAAATTGCGAGCGAAATCTCATCATGCGAATCAGGCTTTAGTGTACATTCTGCGGCGTCCACGCGGAATGAATCGCCACATGTCACATTATTCACGCGAAGCTTTGCGGTGTAACGAGCTTCGGTAATTTCACTGGGACCACTCAAGTAGTGGGACATCGCCAGGAAGACGTGCAGTCAACAATTCGAACGCGAAAAAGGTCAAGGGGAGTCACACCGACGCCGATAACATCGCCTTCCAATGGGTTGTAGGCAGTGTTCTACGGAACGACGTTCCAAGGAACGGCGTTCCTGGAACGCGTTCCTTTTAGGAGGAACGAAGGAACGCCGCCGTTCCATTTTACATCGGTGGAACTGGAACGGGAACTCGTTACATTTTTACTGGAACGGGAAGAGTAACGGCGTTCCTTTTTTTCGTTCAGTGGGGTAATTTTTATTTTATTTGTAACAGGGAAATTTTAAAAGTATAAAAACTATATCTTCACGAACATATTGTTTTTAACTTGTTAACTTTTTGGCTACTTATCTTAGGGCTTATTTTGTGTGGTCCTCGCTTGGTGACAGTCGGGTGCCGGATAGCTAGTGGACATTGATTATTTTTTAAGTGCCCGAGACTGCGGTACAAAAAGCAAACCTTATAGTCGCAAGAAAAGACACAGAAAGAGGGACGTTTCAAAGTCAGCTACTTTCTTTGCCCCCCCCCCCCCTTCCACGAATCCTCATACCCACAGAAATCTAAGGCCGACTAAAGACATTTCTCAACTTCCATAAAGAGACCTACAGTTACAACAAAATCACAGGCTACCAGACATCGAACGCACCCTTGTATCCTGAACATTGGTCACTTAAAAGATGCACAAAAATTAACCTTGATTCCTTCTCCCCTTGTCCCTCGCCTTCAAACTGAACAACGAATCCAACCTTCACGAAGAAGAACTGGTAGTTTCCAAGACTGACCTTCCAAAAGCCCTATACCCTCTCCTTCACTTGCTCGTCTTGCGGACAGCAACATCGAGAAACAACTGTTGTTAAGTTTTAACAAGGGACTTTGTTAGATTGAAACGTGTGAATTTGTTCTAAAACGCTCGTGCCATGTGGGGTAGCAATACATTTGGCTCGTCTGAATCGTTCATCACAAATATGAATATGGTTAAAAGCTGAGATTTTTAAACTTCAATATATCAGCAAATAACACCTCGATTCCGCTTGTTTTCTTCTTCTGGTGCCCTTCCATCACGGCATATAAATTTGTATGTACCCATTTGATGGGATAGATAAAAAAAGCTTTGTAACTAAATATGGTAATCAGCAAAATACAAAAGTAACGTATATGTAACGATGCGTTCCATTTTTTAACTGTAACGGGAACGAGTTCCTTTTACACCGATGGAACTTGTAACGGGAACGCGTTCCAAAAATCAGAAGGAACGAGGAACGAATTTTCGTTCCATTTTTTGAGGAACGTGTACAACACTGGTTGTAGGCGACGGCGAGCTTCTTGCCCACACTCCATCGCGCATGCGCGGCGCCGGTGGCGTCCGCTAGGGGCGCTCCGGTTTGTTTGTAAACATGAGTTGGTGTATATAGCAGGAAATATGAAGGTCATCTGGTGCATTTAGGTTACCGAAAATGGCAGGGCATTGAAACTGTTACTGGATGTCCCTTGTGCACCGAGAAACCGAGGAAGTCGGGGAGACGAGAGCGGGGACATCAGAACGCCGAGCTCTAGTTGGAATGATTGGTGGGTAGACCCACACTCCGTTCACCCCTAAGCTGAGACTAGTAGCTCCGCCTTCAGCGCGAGCTTTCCGCTCTCGCTAACGCAAGTGTGAACGCTCAGGCACGCGCTACCAAAACACTGCTAAAGCCAGCGAGCTTGCGCTGAAGGCGGAGCTTGTAGGCTCAGCTTAAAGGGGTCCTGCAACAGCGTTTTGACTGATTTTTAATTTGCACCGAACCTAAGCGCACTGAACGTAGTAACTTAATGAAACTTTTCTTTTCGCAAAATTCGCTTTATTTTAAAAGTTATAGGAAAATTAGAATTACAAAAACAAGCAAAAAATAACCGCTTTCATGACTTCGTAGGTCCTGGCTTGAGTGGCCGTGAACTAGAGAAGGTATAGTGAGCTCATCGAGCGCTCACGGCTGCCGCACTTCGTGTCGACGGCTCAAGAGGGCGCCACTAAACCGTGTGTTGGATAGGCTGTATGAAGCGGGCGGCCAGGGCGACTCGCATTGCATTTGCTGCGCGATTAAAGACTATTTCGGCATAACACTTCATTGGCCACAAACGACAGCAAACACGGGGTAAAGACCAGTACAGGACGGGAGCCACTTCGCGCTGCCATACCGCCAAATGGCCTTTGTACGCTCCGGGACCTTTCTACGCTCGCCGTTCATCGGCGCCTCATCCCACTAGCCCTTTCTAATATGCGCCGCTTTTTCCGCTGCTTGGTGGCGGGTATGTCGACGGGTCATTTCTTGTTTCCGTACTTTATAAACTGCATTTGTTTCTTTTCTGATCTAAAATACTGAACAAAAACTACTTTCATACATATTTGAAACGGTTCGCGACACTTATATTTTGTATCTCGACTAAAAAAAGCTTTTAGCGGCTCTGACCAGTAGTAAGCCCAGGACCTAAGACGTCACATTTTGCGCGCTTTCGGTACCGCGGGTCGCTCTCGTCGGTGGAGGAGGTTTCCGCGTCGTCCGGTTAAAATATGACGCACTGATATTTAGTGACTCTCTCCGTGCCCGCTGGCTTGCCCGAACCCCAAGGGACGTGGAAACCGCAAAAAAGGTAGACGCTTAAATATGATTGCAGGGCCCCTTTAAGGGTGAACCCAGGGGCCCTATGTTGCGCTTTTTGGACTCCCACGGTGACTAGGGAGAAGGAAGTGACGTCAACAACGCGGAAAACGCAGATTTGATGTTGACAAAAGAGAACAAAGGAAACGTGAGCTTTGATTTCTTTTGCGGAAATTCGTCATCAGCGACTCTCACCAATCAGCATCCAATCTGCGTTTGCTGCGTTGTTGACGTCCCTTCTTTCTCTCAGTCGCCGTGGGAGTCCAAGAAGCTAACCTAGGGCCCCAGAGCTGTATATAGAGAGGGTTTGACCACTCATTGGGAAATATAGCAGGCAAACGAGGAAACGCCATTGGCCGAAAGCGGGTTGGCCGTGTTCCAGGGTGTCTTCACAGATTCGATTGTGGCCAGCCAGAAGCCGCGAATACCTTGTCGGGTGGTCGCAACAAACAAAATTAATAAGTGCGCCGGCGTAACTCTCGGTGATTGAAAATATGGTGCACGTGATTTTCCGATCACGGTCACGCAAAATCATAATCTAGGAGAGCGATCGAGGTGATCCGTAAGCCAGGCGCCGAGGGCCGAGAATAGGCCGTCCGAGCGGTCAGACTCCGTCCCAGTAAAACAGAGCTCGAGCGGCATATTCGATTCTTACATCGTTTTGCATGATCATAATCGAAACATTACGTGCAGCATATTTCCAACCACGTAGAGTTACTCCATTTAACTCTATCGCACTTATTAAAAGTGTTTCTCGCTACCACCACTATGGGATTGTTTTCGGCCTTCTGGTTGGCCAAGAGAGCATGTCAAGCCTTCTCTCTGCGTCTCGTGCACGCCCTGGCTCATCCCGCTCCTCCCATTGACCAGACACTCTCTATATACGGCTCTGGGTGAACGGAGTATAAACTTAGCTGCCTTTGTCTCCACTGCACTCGTCGAACGCGTTGGAATTCTAGAAGATGCAGACGAACTTGCGCTTCCGGAAGTTCATCTGCTTCTTTGACAGGAGTTGCAATGAAAAAAACCGAACGCCGAGCTCTTGTTGGCTGATTAAAAAAAAAAATAGTGGGTAGACATCGAGTAATTGATCTAGCATTAAGGTCTACCCACTATCATTTCAGACAAAGCCAATCAGAGCTCGGCGTCGTTCTGACGCCACCGCAACCCCTAAGCAAGAAGCAGACGACTTGCCCTCCGCATAGCCGAACGCCAGACGCCGGTGTTCCGCGTTCTTACGCGTTCGACAAGTGCAGTGGAAACAAAGGCTGTCGGTTTCTCTACTGCATACTCGTCGAAGGCGTTAGAACGCGGGACTCCAGCGTCTGACATTTGGCTCTCGTATTCATACGCGTTGGAAGAATGCAGCGGAGACAAAGGCAGATAGCTTTGCGTCTACCCCCTAATCCTTCCAACCAGAGCTCGGCGTTCTAACGTCTCCTCCGCACTAGTCGCCTCCTCTCCCTCAGTTTCCCGCCGCATAGATAGTCAGAGGCCATGACTTCTGCACACTCTAAAACAAATATGTTCGTAAAAGAACTGGTAGGGGTTCTTAATTTGCAGCCTAAAGAAATTATTTTATTCACCCCGTAAAAGGGTTCTTCGTAAAAAACCTATAAGGAGATTTTTTAAGATCTCTTTTGATGGAAAGGAGTTCTTCATCTCTCAGTTGCCTTTCTACTGCCCCAAAAACTGACACTGCTTGAGGCGAAAAAAAAACAAAAACAAAAAAACGTACTTTACGAGTTGAAAGAGCACTTTGGGGTACCAAAAAACCTTTGAAGACCGAATTTTTTTTTAGAGTGCACTTTTTGTGTTTTTATCCTTCAATGCCGCAATTCCATTCGATTCAGAGCGATAAGAAAACGCCTGGGACTCGCTACACCCTGTGTTTCTTGGCTATCAGTGAGTTTTGGAATTGTGCGACGAGCTAGTGGCGCACCACAGTGCGACTCCTAGCAGAACCATTTCATGTTGGCTATACGGCACATCCTGTGTAGCATGCCAATTATTCTGATCAATGCCATGGCTAATCTGAGCACAGTGCCGTACAAAACGCCCAAAACCAAAATCGGTGCAAACATTTTTTTTTTTTTTTGTAACACAAGAATGGTAATTGACAGCACTGATTTCCTCCATGCGCTGTCGAAAAGCGCCGGGATCATCTCCCTACCAGTAGGTCTGCTCGATTCATCGGCGAGCGAAGAGCTACCCGATATAGTAAGTGAAACAAAAAATACTTCTCATGTAGATTTTATCGATCACTGCAGCACTGGTGAATGTCGTCCCGTCTACTACCGGATTGTCGAGCACACGAACAGCAAAGCAAAAACAGATTCAAACGCGGAAAAAAAAAAAGCGCATTCTTTGCCGTCGTTTGCGGGGACGAGACTGAACCCGAGCTAGCTCCGAGTAACTCCTGCTGGTCGAATGATGTATATAGCTAGATGGAGAAACACGCCGCGAGAAGGCGACGACGCTGCCAAGACGGAATAAGTATAGAATGAGGTTTGAGCGGGCAAAGCTTCGCTATTCGATGGATGGATGGATATGTTAATGGCTATAGCCTTTGTAAAGGGCGGCAGCTTGCGCCACCTAGCCTAAGTCTAAAAAATAAACATATATGATTCCTCCCGCTCTTCTAATGGCGATGCAACGCGGACGCTGTCGGTGGCGCTGCCAACCAGCTTCCAAGGCAGAGCGGCGCGAACCCCTTTAATTATGCCGCACGCTTCCAATAGTTGACGCCACTTTGGTAAACATAAAGCACTGCTATAGCCTGGCTGTCAAAGAAAACGAAAGCTGATAAGCAGTTATGAACCCGTAGCCGTAAACGAAAGTGAATGATCACTTTCCGTCGGTCCTGTTCTATCTGTCAGCTTGAAATATCAGTTGGAAAACATAACGGGTGTAGGCCTAAACCACTGTTCTTTAAATAGAACGTAACCCCCTCCTCCCAAAAAGAAAATACAGTGTATTTTTAATCGCAAAATTGACTATTCATCACCGAACGCTAAGTCTCCGCCCATGTATTATAAGAGGTCCATCGGCCACCATTTTTCTATTGAATATTTCAGAAAATCGGTTATAATTCTTGAATAAGGTAACCGTTCGTTTTGAAACTTTGGGTTCTGAATCAGCTAGTCTGCTTTAGTATTTGCACTTCTTTTTTATTTCGTGCTTGCCACGCATGTTTAGCCTTCAGTTTTTATTTGGAACACTGCTCTCTTTCACGTTCATTTTCTCGGAACTATCCATTTCGACGCTCAGAAATTGATTTCTTTTCTCTCTCGTTTCCGCCCAACCTCTTTCTTACAAGTGTCAGATGTTCGTTCTTCATTATATATTTTTCTCTCTTTGTGCATATATATTATACCAGAGCACACGCACAGAGGTCCACGCGAAACCCTGAAAGCCAGACACAAGGCTGATATTTTTATCCGAACACGGATTCAGATACATATAGCAAAGTTACTCATGCAATCTAGACGCATGCCAGAATTCAAACTCACCCAGGTGTATACACACGGGCACGCGCATATAAACCTTTCATATGCAGCGTCACACATACACCTTTGCGAACACCAGTACGCACTTAGTTCCGCACAGCCATCCACATAAATGCGGCAATGTTACATATATCCAAGCATAAATGCGACTCTACGCAGACATGCACACACGCGAGAACACGCTTGGAAACCTAGCAAGAGAGGGAACCATCGTCCTAAAAGCAGTCAACTCAGGAGGTGGCTTTTGCTGCCCGGAATTAAGGAGGCGCTAGACACACACACACACACACACATATAAAAATACACAAACATCAACAACCAAAATAGGTGAAAACAAAAATACGAATCAGAGGTCGATAGCAAGGGAAACAGCCGAAACACTGACTCCCTTCCTAAGACTTGCACTTGAGGGCAACAAGACAAACTTGCGCCCGCTCGCACGCACACACACTGACACCGAAATAAACAAACAAACACATAACAAAGGTAACACGAAACGCCTATTGCATCGGAGCTATCTCTTTCGTCATCTGGGCTTCTGTTGCTGCGTGTGTCCTTTCTTGTTGTTTATTCTCTCGTGGAGCGAGGGGAATCCCCAGTTGGGCCGTTCGAAGTCGGGAAGCCTCTCAAGCCGGTCCGTCTTTTTCGGACTCAACTGGCCCCCAGGAAATTCGAGATTGCCCACGCGTCTCGGTTGCTTCACCAGATAGGTCCTGTCCTCCGCGTGCGTTCACCTCAACTTGGACCGAGCAGAAGGGCACGTCCATGGACACGAGGATGCCACCAAGAGCCCACGTCATGGGCTCATGGTTCGAATCTAATGCCTGATTGGGTCGAGTAGAAGTGACGTGTCGTATTCCCCAACTGCTGATTAGTCGATATAGTTGAGAGAACTCGGTGACGCATCGCATTCCTGACACGCGATTGGACCGTCCAGCCTTGGCTTCGGTTCAACTTGTCCTAGAAGCTCGAGTAGCCCATACCTTAGGTTCTCGTTCTGGGAGCTGTCTGCTCTACCTTGGGCCAAGCCGCGTTCCTCGACTTCCCTCTCAGTTCTTTAGTTTGGCTTTACGTCGTCGCTGGGTATTTTTTTATGTTGTCGCTATAAGCGCTGTTCTTGTTGGTGTTGCTCGCAGTCGTTCACGCACATTGACCCAAACTTCTCCCCCTACCAGAACCCGCGAGGTTTGTTTGTTTCTGGCGTGAACATTTAGGTGGGTATTTGCGTTTTCGTTTTGTGCTTTTTGTGCGTGTTGTCTCGCAGCGGACGGGTCAGGAAGTTTGGCGTGAATGAAATATCGTTCGATAAAGCCAGCTGTAGCCTCTCCCTCGCTCCCACTAGGATTTTTCTGGATGCAGCTATACTCCGTTTAACTTCACGATGGACCACAGCGGACGGTATCCGAGCCTTCCCAGCCAATCATGCGCTGTAAACCGTATCACGTGACTAGGTGCCTTCGCGCGTCGATGTGTCCCTCCGAAGGTTGTGTGACATTCACACGGCCTTAAGCTGGCTCCGATGGCTCTCAGTGCCCGATGCAGTCCATCAGAAGGTGATACCAAGAATAGCGTTCAGAATTTCGTCCTGGCTTGTGACAGAAAAAATTGATAATGGCTTTGGAAAAAAAGAAAGTTGGGAAACGTTGGTGTTTAGAGGTGGCGTGGTTCCCGAGACAAAAGGGAGCTTGAAAGACGGGGTTGTCACCTTTTCACTCCCTGTAGCTACATGACGTATAGCCAGTATGAAAAAGTAAATAAAATAAAATAAAATGAGGGACGATGCATCTTTGGAAACCAGTTGTCATGGAGGTGCTGTCTCCCGCTTATCTGGGAAAGGAGAGAAAAACAAAAAGAACAGCGCTTCGTAGGTTGTGAAAAAGAAACGTGACGATAAGGGAAGCCGCACGACGAAAAGAAATGCGATTTAGCAATGTATCACTTTGAGACAAGTGTAACCAGCGTTATTTGTTTTACCGTCACCGGAAGGCAACAGTAGAAGCGTCTCGTTTACTTTTTCTGAACAAAATTACTCACTGGGAAGAGGACGACTTTTACACGACTTGAATCTTAGGTTTATGAATTTTGTGTAAATGAATATAACGATTGAGTTAACGTGTAACTCACGGCTATCTATATGTGTTTAAATTTTCTCAAATAGTTCACTTTTGCGAATAAAAATTATAAAAAAAAGGTAAGTCGCGCCTACCACCGCCAACCTGAGGTGTATCAGATTAGCACCCAGGCTTGGAAAACTGATTTGATCCTTTATTTATTATACTTCACTTACAGACCCTATTTTATTTCACAATTTTAATGCACGAATTCAAGCCGATACAACGCATCGACGACACCGTAAAATGAAAATAAAAAGCGGGAGGGAAACCCACGATGTCAGACTCACGAAGCGCGGATTTTCGTACCACGTGCTATCGATCTGCGTGCGGCCTGTCCGGACGGTGAAAGGGGAGGAACATTCCTGGATTTTTCGCGGCTTCTACCAGTTTTCACGTTTTCATCTCTGTACGATTTGCGGTGAATCTACGTCAGGACTACACAACATTCGCTGTTATGCCTCGCCAAGACTAACGCTTATAGAGATACTGCACTGCCATCCCTAGCTTTAACTATCTGTAAGGGGCATTCACTGGACGCCATATTTGAGGTCAACGTTTAGAGCGCATGCTCAGAACGAGCTTACATTAATAGCCTGCTAAGACCGGCAATCTTGATGGTATGGACTGCACGTTGCAAAAGGACTGTGGAAGCTCCCCGTCAGCACGCGCTCAGTAACCACGCACACAGATATGGCCGCCACTGAATACTCCCAATAGACAACCGGTTGTCGAGGCTTCCCCTTCCATCTAGCTTCTAACTTTCCTAAAACATCTAGCTTTATGTCTACCTATTAATTTTTCGAACCAGGGCCGGTTTGCTAGAAACAACGTCTCTGCTGAGGCTGGATGAAAGAAAGCACTGCAAAGGCTAGGGCGCGCGAGCGTCTTGAGACGCGGTTTTGAGTCCCGCTCGGCTCGTGCGTTGGCTTTGGCAGTGCTTTCCTTCCTTCAGTCTCAGCTGAGAAGCTGTTTCTAGCAAGCCCGGCCCTTCCTCTCCGTCAGTTTCTTGGTGCATATCTTTGGGACTGCAAGTTCGTTTCTTCTTTTTGTGCAGAAAAGTAAAATGTTTATTCTTCTCTCACCCACCTTCGGAATTTGCCTCCTGTCTCCTTTTTTTTTTCAATTTCCGCTTTACAGCTTACACGCTTTAATCCCATTATCCAACATCTTCCACCGAAAAAAGACAAAACAAAAGCGCACTCAGATTCAGATGAGCGCCCGCAGCTAAACACCGCTTTCAACGAGCGCGTCGACGACCTCCAATCCCTTTCATTGTCACCTCCAACAAAAGCAGCAGCAGCCATTGCGACGGCGCTTCCACTGCTCAACACTGGTCATTAACGCGCAAGCGCCCACCGGTCTTTTAAGACGCGTCATCCGGGCCTATTATGCATCCAAGCCCCCAACGCAGAAACATCAGCAAGAACAAGAAATAAAAAACAAATCTAATGTACAGAAAGCACAAAACACACAGAGGCATCGTTTCGGCCAAAGGCTAGTTCGTTCTCGGAGCGGACCTGACACTTTCGGAGCACTCGATCACCCTGGCCGTGACACCTCCAGCAGCATGCAGCAGCCGCCTCTGGCTGGGCGAGCTGGTGGTACCCGAAAAGCGCGCAGTGCTGTTGGGTTGCGCTGGGAGAACTCGGGTACGGGTGAATGTGCTCCGTGTGCCGTAGGCGCGACCACTCCTCTCGGGAAAATGCCGGCCGCTCTGGAAACCATAAATACGCCCGCCATCTTGCATAGGGTATCTTCTCTAGGGCTCGTTCAGCGCCGATAAGGTGTGTTGTATAGTTGCAATCGTGTCTTTTTCATTTTATTGTCCGACTTCTTTTTTTTTTTAATCCTTTCGCCGTTTTAGATGGATCGAGAAGAAAGCTCGTATACCTCCCAGAGGAATCAATCTGGTGCGTCTACTTTTCCGTAAAGCAGTTGGGAAAGCCAATCTCGGCGATCTACGGCGAACGACGAGCAATGATAATGAGTAGTTTTTGTTTAGACGGAAGGGAGTTGGTCAGCCTTAATGCGCGTCTGGTTTCATCCGCTAAATATTTTGCCAGAGCAGTACAATTGCTAGCTTGGGGTCTTTAACGTGCATTACGTAGTCGTAATACACGACCGCGTGACACTAAAATGTGCAATCGTGCCTCGGCCAAAAAAAAAAAAAAGTTACAGTTTTTTTATTAATTTTTTATCGCAAAAATAAGCTGCTCATCGCCGAACGCTCATTTTTCACTGGGGGATACGTTGTGGATCGATACTGGTAGGGGTGGGGATTGAACCCAGGATACTGCGTCGCACAATTGGCGTAATCAAATATTGCAAATATTCGGATTATCTTACCGATTCGGTGTGGGGCGCTTCTGTTGGACGCCCTGCCCCCTTTTTCGCAGACTTCGTTGCACGATGAACGTGAGGGCGAGCGCAGGGGAGAGGCAAGCACTTACACGTCCTGTGGGGCGCGCGCAAGTTCTCCGTCGAACGCGGGTAACCCTAGACTGTCCATAAATCCAGGTTCGTCGAGTGACAAAGATAATGACGCCATAGCTTCTGCGGCCACGCTTTCCGGTGAGTTAGCGTTTCTACGCGAGGGTCTTGGTCGTTTTTCGCTGCCTCCGGCACAGGAAAAGAATAAAAAAAATACTGAAGTCCGGGGCGGGACTTTTCTTTCTTTCTTTTTTTTGGATTGTTATACGAGACGGTCGTCTTCTTTGATGCCGACGCACGTGTGTTTGTACGCCCGCGAACTGTTGCCTCGGGGTGATAGGTTGTCGGTTAAACTCGCTCGTCGTGGGAGCTTTGAGCTTTGGGCGATGGAGCCCCGACCGGTTTTTATTGACAAGCGAAGGGTGAAGGTCCTCGAATTGACGGCAGCATCTAAATCGCTTATCCACATTTTTTTTTTTAGAAACGGGCGCGCGCGCGAGTCGCTTTTATTCGTTATTTTTTTTAAATTTATTTTATGGTGTATTTTTGAGAAAGTAGACGTTTTTGAAGTCGGTGAGTACATTTTCAATTTCAGGAATCAAAGTTTCGGTCTAATTTTTACTGTGAGATGACCGTGTTCTTCTGCTGAAGCAATGCATATTTTATTTCGACTTGCGGATCGGTCTTTTTTTTGTGTGTGTGTGTGTGTATGTGTGTGTTGACATTTATTCGAATTTTTCATTGCGGTCAGAACATTTCTTGACTCCAAACTGAGCCGAATCGTCTTGCCGGTATCAGATGATCGCTCAATATCCGGTTAGAATACAGGGACACTGACACCCCTCAAAATATTTGCTTTATTTTTTGCCAAGCGATTAATTATCGTGTCAGAAGACTACCCAATCAATATTTTGATACGGCGTCACGTATATTTTTAATAAAGTAAAAAAAAAAACGCAACTGCTCGAAACCAAAATTGAAACGGTACTGGGGAGGAAGAAGAAATATAGAGGAGGAGAGAGTGTGCGGAAGTCGCGTTGCTGTGCAACTTTTTTTCTTCAACCAACGTATTTGCGGCTTTCTAAAACCACAAAAAAATGGGTATCGTATTTCTTTCTATTTTTAATACTGAGTGTGTGCCTTCGACGACTCTCGACTTTGCTTATCTTTGGTGGTTGTGTCTAAACCATAGAAAACGGCACGTGACCACGGAGAAGAGAATGAGCGCGACTCAAACCAGCCAATAGACCCTTTACGAAAGTCAGCGCCTCTAGTGTCGGTTGCGCGAACTTGACAAAATCCGCCATTACTGCGTCGTCAAGCATCGAGGGGTTGAACCTGAACCGTTCCGCTGCGTTCGGCAGTGGTGATCGATAGCGTTTGACATGCCAACCCATTGCTGCGTCCCTCAATGCACCCAAAGAGGGCCAAAATATAAAAAACAACACAAGGTGAGTCTTTTTTTTGTTTTTCACGTTAAAAACACCAGTATTCGAAGAAATCGGGTCATGCAGATCCGCGCGGAGTGAGCGACGATCACATTTGGCCTGTCCGCTGCTGCCTCAACGCTTTTCGAAGCTTCGAGCGCGTGTTCACCGCTTCGGAGTGTAAAGTTAGCACAAATAAAAATAATCTATAGAGGATAACCCCTGTCCACGCGACATCGTTTCGAAATGCGTTTGAACTGCACGAGTAATCGTGCGATGGATCCCGTAGCTGCGAGCGACTCCTGACCAGTATTCAGAGTTGATTTCTGACAACGTTGCGTTGTGGTGTCCGATCACAAGTTGTGTGAAGTTTCCTAGTAGGTATGGGCACGTAGCTTCGGATAATACCTCGTCCGCACAAGCACTCGCGCAAAAAAAAAAAGAAGAAAAGAACGAACGCAAGGAGTGCTCGCACGTCACGACATTACATGAAATTCGATAGAACATTGTTTTACGTTCACGACATCGGCATTGCATGGTTGCTCTTGCTAGCACGGAGAGGTGTACTTCGTCTCTTTAATGCCTGCATCGGGAGCTCGTGCTGCAACTTCTAAACATGTTTTCAAGCGCGCGCCCGGGGCGGTATCGGGCCTCCGAGAACGATTTGCTTTGCTCGTCCCCGCAACGTTCTGCTAGAGCTGCTCTTCAAGTGCTTTGACCACATTACCTCGTAACTTTGTCCGTGAGCATAGAACTCACCCGATCACAACCGCAAAAGGCACAGCATGCCATAGACTACATCACACAGCATATTTGTCTGCCACAACATAAAGTATGGAATGAATGAATGAACGATGTGTTGTTGAGAATAACACTGGAGAGTAAAACAGACGTGCACATGGGATGCATAGGAGAGTTGACTTTATTAAGGTCGTTTCAAGAGCTTGTAACAAAACAAATAGGGACAGAGAGACACACCTGAGTCTTGACAGAAGGCTGTTTAAAAACAACCAGTAGAACAGCCCAACGGAAACAAGTTTCTATTGCAAAGTTCCGTCTGCATCGTTTGAGTTATACAACCACATTTTTTCTAACCGCAATATTTCTACTCCCAGGTTTCCTACTTTGGCTTTCCTCTGGCTCCTGAAGCAGCTTGCTTTGATGAGCACTCCGGTGGTGGATCTGAAATAAATTTGCGTTCTTGTTTACTTATGTTTACTGCATAGATTGTACAGTGAACAAACATACTATGTGTTCACCCACATTGTTTTTTAAATAGGTAAGAGGCATAATCTTAGCAGTGCTCACTATGTGTGAGAAAAGACGCGTCATATATGCGATTATTCGTTTACTAAACGCCGGAAGCTTTGACTACGCCGAAAGTTAGGACTGGTTTGTCCTAACTTTTGAGCTAGCATGCTCGTGCTGATAGTGGACATAGTGCACGCTCGCGGGCACCACACACGTCAAACCGTCAACGTGAAACTTGCCAGCACAGAAAGCAATACAATCAAAACAAATGCCTTTGCTAAAAAAAAAAAAAAAAACTATGAAGCACGGCGTACAGAGGCGAAGTTCACCGGCACGACGCAAGAGCGATTCTGTTTACCCCTCACCCCCCGCCTCGTACTCTTTAGTCCGTACGCCACTGAGCTTCGCAACATTATCTCAAGCTGTGAGAAGTCAACGAGCCGGAAAATATTACATTTCGTTTCATCATGCAAAAGAGGCCGAAGATGCGCGAGTATCTTAGGCCTCTTTTGGCGTTTCCTTGTGCACGGCGCTGCGGCAGACGGCACAAGTCCGCCTGCACGTAAAAGACACGTTCACGGCGTGATGCGCGCGCTTGTAGCTTTGGGTTGGCTCACGCTTAGGTCTGAACGGGCGACAAGAAAGAACAGTGCTTACCTCAACACTTGAACCGACGCCGGATCAACGTAGGCCTCGGTGATGAACTTGTTGCTTCGGGCAACCTGGCGGCTCGAAGCGAGTGTCGAGGCGCGGTACGCCTCTATCTTACATTTGTTAAAGCTACGCGGAACTGCAGTGTGGTCAGTGCTCCACGGGGAAGGCAAAGTCACTCGTCCACGGGGACCGTACCCAGCGGCGTAGACTTTCCATTTTTCCCGGGGGGGGGGGGGGGCAGGCTGAGAAGTTCCCCGGGGGGGGGGGGGATGCTGCTGAGCGTTATGTTTTTGCCAGAACTGGAGATTAAAGCTAACGCAAGCACGCTGGGATTCCATTTCCCACGTATTTTGTCAATAAAAGCAACGTGGGCGTTATTTTGTTTACATCCTACTACTAGAAGCTCGTTTACATGGCACGTAAACAGCGTCTCGGAAATAATAATAATAATAATAATAATAATAATGGTTTATTTTCCAGTGCCCACAAACAACCTAGCGTTCTATTGTGTGGTGCACAAACATGGGTGAAGTATTATACATTTAAGACAAAATACAAATTATCAAAAACAAACTAGCAACAAATACAAAAAAAAAAGATCAAGGTCCGGGCCCGGAGGGGCTCTGCCCCCTGGATCTCACCAGGGGGGCACGAGCCCCGTTGCCCCATAGTCTACGCCTATGACCGTACCCAAAGGTACCGGGAATACTGCCACAAGCACCTGCCATCGCTCGCTCCCGAAACGACGACGCAGTAATGGCGGCGGTTTCGGTATCTCATAGTTGCTATGACTGACTTTCGTAAAGGGTCTATTCTCGATTGGCGGCTTTTCCAGCGGAAAGAACACGGATTTCGAGCCGTAAATTGTGTTCCGGGTAGATGGTCTCTCATATGTCATGTACAACCAAAAACCTTGGTGAGCATAAATACCCTGTCAGTGTCCCTTTCAGCGATGTGGCGTTCCAGTCATGCGACTGCCAACTCTGGTGACTATTAAAAACTTGTCTTGTTGTGTAAGATAATGAGGATTTTCATAGACTGTCGTAGCACTCTTCAATTATGTCATTTGCTTTGAGCACAAATAAAAAAAAACTAAAAATCGATCGCAAAAAAAATAAGAAGCTATGTATCGGTCACCCTCAATGTTCTCTAATTAAAACGACGTTTTGCGCTCTCATACTACCGTATAGTTAAGATGTCCATTGCAATCTGTCATTGTCTCTTTTCAGGTGCTGCCGACTTCTCGGCCGCCAGAATCTCAACCATCGTTAGCGGTGAGTGATATATATATATATATATATTTTTTACCACTTCCATCGTATCAGAATTAACTGCTGGGCTAGTTGGTAACGCATTACAGTCTCTGTCTTTTTGCGCTCTTGTCCTCTATAACACTTCCATCGTGTTGTGGATTTTTTTAGCGAGGAACAGTTTTGAACTTTATAAACTTACACTCGTTTGATTATCCGAATAGATTCATTTTCAAAAGCCCGCGCCGTCGCCTGTCCGCCATAGCTCGATCACGCACTCTGTTCACGTATTGGACACGAGAGCTACGTCATCTCTCGGCGAGGACTCGGATTCAATCAGCCGCTCCGAGCAATGGCGTCCGCCAATGTTGCTCGATGCACTTTTGAAAAGGCTCTGTTACGCGACATAAGAGCGAGAGGGATATGCAGATAACGATGTCGATCGTCTGCACAGAAAGTTTAAATACTCGGGATAAAATATTTTGAGCGGTAGTTCGTTTTGCGTTTTACACGATGTAAACAAACAACACATAAACGTTTAATCATTTTGCTTGTTCGTTATTTTTTGTACCAATGCACCCGATAACTATCGCAACTCTTCACCGCAGGTGGCGTCGGGGCTTGTTTTTTCAACTTCTGCGCGTCTCGCATAATAACGGATCTCCAGTCGAACTTTCGTCAAACTTGACGTTCAAAAGTTCGAAAACGTCGCACCCGGTCGAATTCGAACCTCGCTAGGTTCGCGCTGACGCCCCTAGATAGAACTAGTACTATCAACCCTTGTTCGGAAATAACGACTTCATTCCTGTCTGCCGCGGGAAGTGTCGCGTCCGCGCCAAAGCTCGCACTATAATTTGCGTGTCCAAAAAAAGCGCGAAAAAAGGAAAAAAAGCATTTGCACTTCCGTCAGCAACTCTATAACTGCGTTTGATAACGAGGTTGGAACTAGTTTCGCTGGAAATCATTCAGGCCCTCAATTGGACTCTGATTTAGTGCGGAGTGCCCGGCGAATGCCCCGAAGCCTTCGCCTAATTGGCTTAACGCACCGCTGCGTCAGTTCGCGAACGAAGCACTAATTGTTTTCGAAGCGTTCGCGACCATTTTCTGGGGTTTCGTTTAGAGCTGTCGATTCGATTACGTCAAACTGGAAGCGCCCGCTGCGCTCACTGTACAGGCTCTATACATGCTCGCCTTTTACGGTCACCGACGAGTGAAGAAATGCACTGCGTGGGCTCATTATGTCCGCACCTCTCGCATAGTAATTACGGTGCCGATAGAACGCGCCGCCTCCGACCGGCGTGTCTACCGCGTCCAAGAAAGTAGTCCCTCGATTTCCGTCCGATGACGTCATAGGAGTGTTGTCATTTCGGGACTATATACTTTCGATGTATACGGGCGGGATAGGACGCTAAAACAGACCGGTCGGAGCCGCGTTCCGGGCCCTGTAATAGCTATGCGGAGCGAAAGTTCGTCTGCTTCTTTTTTCTGGGGGTTGTGGTGACGTCAGAAATGCGCCGAGCTCTGATTGGCTCCTGGTTGAAGGATAGTGGGTAGAGACCTCGAGGCAGCTTGCTTCGAGGTCTACCCACTATCCTTCAATCAGAGCCAATCAGAGCTCGGCGTTGTTCTGACGTCATCACAATCCCTGCAAAAGAAGCAGACGAACTTGCGCCCCGCATAGCATTGGCTGTGGTCAGGCTTGATGTGAAACGGAGCCTGAACTTCAGGTCCATCTAATATGGCCGCCGACTTTCTTTCCGTACTGCAGCGCCATCCACTTCCAGATATAGTTCTCGCCTTCTTCTTGCTACGAACGATTCGATGGACGTCGGTTTTTCTTTTTTCGCGCGTTGACTATCGAACGGTTCGCTTTGTACGAGTTCCAGCGTTCCCAGGTCACGATTTACGAGACACCGTTGGAATCGTTCCCACGCTCAAAGCGATCGACGTGTGCAACCGGGTGCGGAAGGTATACTATATATGCCCGAGCGAAAAGCGATAGGGAAATTGCGGGACAGCACTTCGGTTCGATTATGTGCGTGTGTGTGTGTTTGCGGTGTGTGTGCGTGTACGTGCGCGTGTGTGCGTCTTTGTGTGCGCGTATATATGTGTGTGTTTGTTATGTATGCGCGCGTCTGTCTGTGTGTGCGTGTGTTTGTAGTGCGGGCGTCTGCTTTTGTTTGTCTGTTTGTATGTGGTGCTCATTCTGTGCCGCCTCACCAGGGCTCGCCGTTGCCTCGTATTGATTCGTTTGAGTCGCATTAGGTCGTACTTGTTTTATCGCCTCAAGAAACAAACAAGTAGAAACCCCTCTCGTTTGTTGCTACTAAGAGGACAACTTGCGTCCGATTAACGGGCGAAGTCTTATGTGGTGCGCGTTTCCGGAATAGTGGATATACAAAAAAAGAGAAAAAGAAAAGCGAGAAAAACTAGATTATCCCGTTTCATCCGCTGCATGCGGGACGAGACATGCATTCAAGTGAGTCAAACGTATTTAAACCCGGTTGAACACTTACTTGTGTGTGTGTGTGTGTGTGTGTGTGTGTGTGTGTGTGTGTGTGTGTGTGTGTGTGTGTGTGTGTGTGTGTGTGTGTGTGTGTGTGTGTGTGTGTGTGTGTGTGTGTGTGCTGTGTGTGTGTGTGTGTGTGTGTGCTGCCTGTCTGTCTGTCTGTCTGTCTGTCTGTGTTTTTTTCGTGAGGTGTTGGGGGAAGTCGATACGCTTACTCATTTTGAGTTACTTAGTTTCGCTATGATGTTGACTTGTTGCACGAAACAACAAATTCTTTCCTGAATTTTTTTTCGTTAGGTTTGCATTCGGTGACAGCCATTTTAGGACGCCGAGATTATGATAGCGCGATACTGGTTGAATATGTTCACACGGTATTGAACTCATCACTCCTCTGACGTTTCCAGAACTACGGAACAAAATACATATATCTTTCCTTGTATGAATGTGAACCCAATCTTGAAACATGTATAAGCTCGAACAATTAGGCCGGAAGAAAGGTATAATAGAAATATGTGTAATTGATATAAGGAAGGAATGGTTAAGCAACTTTTACCTTTGAAGGAAGGCTAATGTCATTGCTAGCTCTCCTTGAAACAGTAATTGCAGCAACGATTTGAACAACAAATCAAAATAATCGCATTTCTGCCGGAACATGAGGCCACATAAAGAAAAACGATTAACTTAATCTAAGCGTTCTTACTACTTCGGTGATGCCACGATTGTGTCTAATCCCCAAACTTGGGAAAAATAAAAGTTAAACAAAATGTTGGGAACAGTCAAAGCACGCTAGAAATAACCCTTCAACAAAAGCGGAATTGTACACATTTCCATGTTGAAAGGCTCTCCGTAAAGCCCCGGATTAGCGAAATCTTTATAAACAAAATCGAGTTCACACAAACACAAAGATAGTATCGACCGCGATGGCGCGAGTTCACACAGCCCATTCAGATAATCGATATATTGTGTTCCTTTTGGGAAGAGTTGATTGTTTGCGTTTCGTCATGTTGATTGTTTATGTAGTAAAAAACTTTTGCTTTTTGCCTTCCCGAATACGTATCGATCGCGAAACTCGTTAGCGTCGCGACGGTCCGCTCCGTGTCTGAATTAATTACTTCCCCGCGCGTTCCAATCATTAACGTATTTGCTTCGCCATTTGGGACTCTTATTAGCGTTCTCATTAAAACGCGCATTATAACGTACCCAAAAATAGTTGGGGCAGCAACGAAACAAACAAACAAACAAGCAAACAAAGGCCACCAACAGCAAAAAAGAATGCAGAGGAGAACAAAAATTGTTTTGACCGAACAAGGCGCTACCGCGGAATTTGAAGCGAACTGCAACATTAATCAAGCTAATACGGACAAATGACAGCACAGCTCGCATCTCGGACGGGCTCTTTCCAAACCGGAATCAATGAACTTTTACTTAGCGAAGGGGGTCCAGGAAACAGACTGTTTTCGCGATGCGTTTTGTCAGGTGCAAGCTTTTGGGTGAGCTTCCCATGCATGCGGCCGCCTCGGCCTCACAAATTGCTGTTTAGGAAAGTGATCCTGAAGTACGGAGGGTGCTCTTAGCTAAATTAACTGTTCGGAGTAGTTACCTGCTCCCTGGTCCCTTAATATATCTTCTGTTTTTTTTTTTTGTAACGTTGTTAAAGTGTTTGAGGATTATTAAAACGTGTCGTTTGGTTTCGGAACTAATGTTTCTCGGTATGTGTTTTCCTTTTTCTTCTTCTGAAACGACGGTAACAGTGATAAATGATTCCATTCTTTGTTGTTTTTGGTCCTGACTATTTTGCCAGAGCATGAGGGGGATTCTCCCTGAATCCCTGGTTTCATCATGGGTCATGGAGACTTCTAAATGTCATAAAATAAAACACACACACACAAACACACGCGAAATATAAAAAAATAAATGAAGAAGAGAAAGCAGTAAGATAGCATATATATAGATATATATATATATATATATATATATATATATATATATATATATATATATATATATATATATATATTCTATAATATATATTCTCAATACTGTCGAAACCGGTTATAACAAAATAGCGGCTACAGCGAAGCGATCACGATTTCCCATTCCCTTTTGCACTACGTTATAACCGAAGTCGGTTATAACGAAATACCAGATATAGCGCAGTGATTTTCGCTTCCCGTTGACTTCGTTATAACCGAAGTCGGTTATAACGAACTAGCGGATATATCGAAGTGAATTCCGATTCCCGTTGACTTCGTTATAACCGGTCTCGAGGTAGTTCATAGTCACAGACGTACCTTAATAAACGCAGAGCATGGCGAATTCTGGGCATATAATTATCACGCAAGGAAAAAACAGAAAAAGAAACACCGACGAACGACTCACGAAGGAAGAAATGCGAACAACAGAAACCACCTCTCGTGTTACCTAAGCTATATCTGTGACAATGAAGTATAAATTCGTTCATAGTCACCGACGTCCCAAGAAACGGATGGCGTGGCGAACCCCGTGCATCTCATTACCGTTCCGCAGCCAATCAGATTGCGGCATTAGCCGTTAAGAAGGCCGAAGAACCAATCCCGAAGCAACAAGCGTTTACACAACAAAGCCACGCCTCTGCGTTTATTTTGTCAGTGGCACTTTACGCGGAGCGCAAGCTCGTCTGCTTCTTGTTGCGGGGGTTGTGGTGACGTCAGAGAGACGCCGAGCTCTGATTGGCTCTGATTTAAACGTAGTGGGAAGTGGCGTCCACGTGAGAGCCGGGGGGTGCTCAGGCACCGCCCGGGTAAGCGCCGTACGCACTGGTGGAGCTGTCTGAGGAAGTCAGTACAGATCAAAATCCCACTATCATTCCAATCAGAGCCAATCAGAGCTCGGCGTCTCTCTGACGTCACCACAACCCCTGCAAAGAAGCAGACGGACTTGAGCTCAGCGCACTTTTTTACGCCGTTTATCACCCGGGCGAGAAATGCCAAGGCACTCGGCCGTGGACGTATCTATGTGCGGCGCCTGATATTCCTAAGAAGAGAGCTACTGCGCATGTGCAGAACGCGTTCCACAGCCCAGCAAACAAAGATGGCAGCGCGCAGAAGGTGATTCGCGGAATCGCCTAAACGTCGTTGTCACTTCAAGCAAAGAAGAAAGCACAACAACAACAACAACGAAGTTTTGCCATAGCCTCCTATGTACTGACAAAGCTCTGGCAGATCGCCACGAGAAGCGGCCGCCGAAACGGAGAAGGGGGAGCGACAGAAAACGGATGAGAGGAGAGTCACGTGACTGGCGTCCCGCTGCGGCGAGACGCCGAAACACACTTCTCCCGCGCGAACAAGTGTGTTTCGGGTCCTCGCCGCTGCAAAAGCTGTGTGCTGACGTCCAGGTTTCCCGAGAAATGGCTCTTTGATGCTCGATGCTACCAGATCCTCTTGCTCCAAATCTGCGACCGGGCACTCTATGGCTCCGTCGTCGAAATGCCAGGCTTTGTGAGTACAGAGGGGGCTATGGTTCTGCGGATTACTCACGCGCTGCATGAAGTAGTTCCTACACGATTCGGTTGTCGAAGGATGAAGCGACAGTTTTGGCATTTGAAACGTGTACGTCTTGATAAAATGGCATTGATCTGATCTAAGAGACGCCTACATATGTCTTAATTCGACGCGTATGGAACGGTCACCGGTGGCGTTCTTTCGTTCCTCCTAAAAGGAACGCGTCCCAGGAACGTCGTTCTTGGGAACGCCGTTTCGTACAACCATAGCCTCCTCTATATTTACAAAGCCTGGCAGTTCGAGCCATAGAGTGCCCGGTCGCAGATTTGGAGCGTGAGTATCTGGTAGCACAAAGCTCCAAAGAGCCATTTCTCGAGAAACCTGGACGTCAGCGCACAGCTTTCGCAGCGGCGAGAACCCGAAAACACTTGTTCGCTCGGGAGAAGTGTGTTTCGGCGTCTCGCCGCAGCGGGGCGCCACTCACGTGGCTTTCCTCTTATCCGTTGTCTGCGGCTCCACGTTAGAAACGACGTGGTTGCTAAATGAATGAAAGAAAGTGGTTGTCCTGTGCTTGTCCTCCGTGTTTTATTCTTTCAATTTTATGTATTCATGTTCAACCCGCTCGCCTTCACCAGGCGGCTCCATCTTTTCCATTTTGGCGGCCGCTTCTCGTGACGATCTGCAGGCTTTGTCAGTATATAGGGGGCTATGGTACAACACTCCTTGTTTGTTTGTTTTTTGGGGCAGTTTTTGTTTTGTGATTTTACAACGAAAATAAATGCATTATAGCGCGCTGAGGAATAAATTACGACAACTTCTTTTTACAGCACGCGCGCACGTGTGTATGTATGTGTGTGTGTGCGTGTACGTGCGTGGGCGTGCGTGTGTGCGTGCATGTGTGCGTGCGTGGGTGTGTCTGTTTTCACGTTTGTTTTGTTTTGTTTTTGAGCCTCGGGCGCAAAAGAGACAAATATCGTGCGATGCTAAGCAAACATTTAACTTTCAGAACTCGACGGTCGGCGCCCTCTCAGAATGTCTAAGGAACGGCAAACATTGCACGACGAACGACGACGACAACGACGTTAGCATCCAAATAAAGGAGGCTGAGGCGGTTTCTTGTTCTTCCTTTCCAAACAGCGCAGGAAAGTTTCTTTTGTTTTTTCTTCTCCAAACTGCGCGCAGCGCACAGTTAAAAGGAAGTTGGAGATGCGAAGTAAATGAAGTATACACCGACGACTGCAGCAAAACAGAGCCGCAAGAATGAACAAAAATGAAAGAGTCTTGCCGCGCTGCTCAGTAAGCATACAGCAGGAACCCAAGATAAACACCGAGAGCTTCGATTTGCCGCTGCCGTGTTTGGATGGCAGCCTGCGTTGCGTTACTTTCCGTTATTTAAATCCAAAGCTTGTTGCCCTTGTTAAAAAAAAATCGAAACTGTTTTTTTTAACTTTGATTATTAGTAGGCTTGTCCGACGCGAGGTCTTGTGAGAGGTTGGAACTAGAGTCAGTCAATAAGCCACGCTTCAGTGTGGCGACATGTCTATGGATGGATGGAAGCTAACGGCTGCTCAGTTTATAAGGGGCGGTAGCTGGCGCCACCTAGCCTAGAAACTTAAAAGAACCAAAACTCTCATTCCTTTACTGGCCCTTCTAAGCTATCGTGGCGGTTAAAGTCCTTGTTGCCATGGTCATCCGAAACTTTATCTGAAATTTAAGCAAAGAGAGTTTCGTCCTCCGAAAATCTTAAAGGGGTCTGCGACTGAAAGAAACGACATCGGGCCGACAGAATACCGTTGCAAAGATAAACTCTCCTTTTCATGATAATTATTCGAATTACACTATCTGTTCACGGTAAAACAAAGTATTCGTGGGTGAACGATAAATATACCCTTTTTAAAAGTCTGACAGTCAACACTGGCGGTCACCCTAAATACAGATGAAAATAAGCAATGGAATCACTTTAAAAGAGAAGGGGGGAGGTGTTATAACAAAATTTATACAAATTTATATAAAAAAGAAGGGATGACGAAATGTTAGGCTAGGTGGCGCAAGCTGCCGCCCGTTACAAAGGGTATAGCCCTTACCATCCATCCATCCATGGGCACCGCTTCCTGCGATAAGCGCGTGATTGAACCCGAGTTCACGGCGAGCGCCGACGCAACGCTCGTGACGAATAGATTTGCACCCAGTACGCGTCGAACGATGACACAGCAGCCGTATCCAGTGCCTGCTCAGGATGCGTCCCTAAATATGGCGACCTCGGAGCAGTTACTGTGGAAAACGCTGCACTTTTGAAAAGGGTCTAGTGCAGCCTGGTATAAGTATTATTCTGAAAAAAAGAAAAAGAAAAAATAGTATCCAGCGCATTTTTTTTTCAACGCGTTCAAGTTTCCTGGGCATTATAATTTATAAGTAACAACTTAAGAAATGGAGGGTTTATCGCTGGTATTAGTGATCTGTGGATCAACATTAGGATTCATTAGAGTTTCAACATCTTCCACATTCATCTCGCACAGCATACATATCCTTGCACAAACGTAGATCACTCAAGGGCAACACGCGCAGGATCACAGTCAAGAAAGCCCTACTAAGCCGTATGTCCACGTCGCACGCACACAGCCACGTATGTAATCCAGCGCGTTTCTACTAACATACGGTGGCTAAAAAAATAATATAAGAAAAATTCAAAAAGCGAAAGTTCCACGAAGATAATGACCTTTGATAGGGATTCGCCAAGTATATATATTGTCTGCTTTGGCCAATATGCCACACGACTCCCGATATGTAATGGTTTCTCTCAGAGCCGTATATGTAGAGAGTTTGGCCATTCGTTGGGAAGTGTAGGAGACAAATGAGGAGGCGCCATTGGCCGAAAGCGGGCTGGGCTTGTTCCAGGGCGTCTTCACAAATTCGAATGTGGCCAACCAGGTGCCGGAAATAATACCCTGGCGGTGGTCGCGAAAAACAAACCTGATAAGTGCATCGGAGTAACTCTCGATGACTGAAAATATGGTGCACGTGATGTTTCGATCATAGTCATCCAAAATCATGGTGGAAGAGTGTGACTAGCGAAACGATCGACATAATCCGTACGCCAAGCGCCGAGGGCCGGGAATCTGCCGTCCGAGCGGTCACACTCTATCCGAGCAAAACAGAGTTAAGCGGCGCATTCGTTTCTTACATCTTTCTGCATGATCATGATCGAAACATCACGTGCACCCTATTTTAAAACATAAAGGGTTACTACACTTCACCATCACGCGCTTATTAAAACCATATACCAACATACACCTTGGACCAAAACAGTTTTTTTGCTACCACCGCTGGAGGATTCTTTTAGGCTTCTGGTTGGCCAAGGGAGCATAGTATTGCCCACTTTCTGCGTCTGGTGCACGCCCTGGCTCTGCCCGCGCTTCCCATTGACCAAACTCTCTGTATACACGGCTATGGTTTCTATATGACATACATATATACATATGGCATATGAATGATATAAAAGCACATCAACAGAGTGCCGATAATTCTTTCAGTGCCCTTTTTCGGATCGAACACGTAAGAGCCCCTAATGAAGTAGCTAAACAGAACACGTTGCAATTCCGCTCAAGCTTTCAGAAATGTATTCCATACTTCGCCGAATAGAAGTAGCATCATCATCGCTGAACCCCGAGCTTTAATTTTTTTTTCATTGTCTTTATTATGTTTGGGGCCCTGGAAGTTCGTCTTCTCCTGAGGTATATTATTCAACTCGGAGAATGATCTTGACTTCCCTACCGGGTCTCCTAATGGACAAGGCGTACGGCATATTGAGTCTTATCGTAATAACTGATGCGAGCTTCGTTTCCCGTTGCGAATATGCAAGTAAGCGGAAGGGGTTTGTTACTAAGTCCGTATGGACGTACAATGTTTCCATAATTGATCGAGCGGAGTTCTCCTGACAACAAACCAGCTCTTTATTCCTAGAATTCTGGAGCCTTGCTTAGAGGTTCGATTTCATTAAATCAGAAGCGTCCCTTTGTTGTTTGATGCGAGGTACATACAGTATCAACATTCCGAGAAAAAAAAGAAAAGAGCATGCATTGTAGGGTTGTGCGAATATTCGAAATTTCGACAGTAGTTTGGAACGATACACTATCTCGATATCCGCTTCGAGAAGAACTACACTTTTCGCGTTTTTTATATTAAGAATATTTTATATAGCAAGATTTGTAAATTCACTCAATTGTGCATAGTTTGCAACTCTATGGGATTCATTTTATGTCAAATACGTTGTTTACTTGCCATCCCAAGACATCAGACCTTCTTAGTTCTGCACAGTTCGTAAATATAGATAGATTAAATTTCTTAGCTTGTAAGTGAACAAGTGGAACAACCTTCCAAGTTTAGCTAGGTTTTCGTCTAAGCATTATGCTATGGTAGTGAAAGGTGTGGAAAAACTATTCGATATTGATTCGAAAATATTCGGCCAAACCACTATTCGCTTCGAATTCGCTTCGAACTCAAAATCCACTATTCGCAACAGGACTATACATTTGTGAACATTCTCGAGTCAAGTGGTTGAAATACGTGCTGACGATTGATGCATGCCGAACCAGACAATGCGAGCATTCAATTATTAAGACAAAAATAACTTCATCGTATACTGCTCCCATTACAACCAGACTTGTGCACGTTACTTGAAAAATGTAATGGATTACAATTACAAATTACCGAGCCTCAAATGTAATGAATTACAGTTACAAATTACTTTCGGTGAAAAGTAACGGATCACTTTGCTCGTTACGTTACAATTACTTGTTACGATTACTATTTCCACTTCTTACTTGTCAAGAATACAATAGAAACAATATTGATGTCTTCAAAAATGTTCTGCATCACTTCTTTCCGTTTCTCATATACCCGCGTTATGAGTAGTCCTCGTAAAAATAAAATATTGTACTTAAGAGAATAGATGTAGGTGCACTCCGTTCACTTGTAAGTTTACAAAGCAGCGAAAGCTGCAACCACACCCGCCATCCCGCTAGCTTACGGCAATTCGAGAATGAATCCTGGAATTCTGCAGACAAAGCTAGCGGTGCGCATGCTCAGTAGCAGCGTCTACCTCCGCTAAGAGTTCAAGAAGACAACGCCCAGTAGGCGTTGTCTTCTTGATCTTCGTTTTTCGCACATGCTTGTACCTTTTTCTGGCGATCCGTAGCGACCGGTCCTAAAAAGATATCGTGTTTTCTTTTCGGTTATTATTTTCGTTAGGTAGTTAGATAGGTTGTCTTTATTTGACCCTAGAGGGTCGCAGCATCACAGGAAGGCCATTGGCCTGTAGCATGAGGCGTGTGGTGCCGCGGTTGAATTTGCTATCTTTATGCTGCTGAATTGCCTGCTCATATTGCTCCGGTTTCTGTATGATGATTATATTTTTTTAAAGTAACAAGTAAATAAAGTAACCTGTTACGAATATTGTAACGAAATTACATTACAAATTACTGCCACACAAAAGGTAACGTGGCATTGAGAACATTACTTAAAAAAGGAACGGATTACAAGTCATCCGTTAATTTCAATGGATTACTTCCCAAGTCTGAAATTTACAACTCTATAGTAACTCGCAGCTCAAGAAACGATGGGCGTGGCTCAAAATGTTCACTAGTTTATGGCTTTGTGATGGGTTCATCGGTGTTCTTATCGACTAACGTCGTTTTCTCATTGGCTCTGGAGCTGCTGTAAGGGGCTCGTCACGCCGTGCGCTTTTTATTAAGCTGTGTTACCATAACTATATATATAGGGGTCCAGAGAAAGCAATCTCCGCTTTTCAGGAGAAGTTAACGTTTCTAAAATACGGAACCGCAAAAGAATATTTAACCTTAGTGTAGCGCAAAAAACTAGCAATGCTTAGAAACAAGACCACTGCCAGTTTTATGAAAATTTCGAGGATTTTATGAAGAACATTTTCTGAAACTCTGCATTCACCAGTTCCGAGGCGTTGTAGCGCACCGAGTGATAGGAAGAACGCAAACGCATTGCTCCTAAGAATTTTATTTGGCACCCTTATACCGCCCCCTAAAACACGTATACAATGCCCGACGAAGCAGAACCACGAGTTTTTGCACCTTTTCCAGTCTACTCACCAGGTTCCAAAGCTTACATCTTATATTGAACGTCCTACTTCTTCTTGGAGTCGACGTGGATGGAACATATATTCGCATGGTTCGTCTGCTTTCTTCGAGGCCAGCAGGCGAACGTGCGTTCGTATGTATACAGGAGGAGCTGTATATCCTCCGGAACAGCACACGACAAGCTCATGAGCTCGAGAGCGAAACGCTGCTGCGAAAGAGTCTGCGTGTGTCGCCCCTCCGCTTCGGTGGTCTCGGCGGCCACGGATGAAAAGCTCCGACAGCGAGCGTCTCGGAGAGCGAGGAATCTCGATACGATCGAGGATCGGGGAACAGATGTTGTTTCCCTTTGTAAGAGGCCGTGCCACACGGGGCTTATGTTGTCGTCTCTTTTCTTTTTCTTTTTGATGGGATGATAGATATTTTGCGCGACTTATCGTCGTAAGCGAGAAGGCTGCAGACATATGCTTCTAGTATGTGTGCGGGAGGTCAGGGACCAGGAGGGAAAGCTTCTGTCCAAAGGGGCCATTCGTTATGTGTTCCGCGGCTTAAGAGATTCGCCCTTCGTATTTTTTTAGGCTCTCTCAGCTTGACATTGCTGTGCTAAGATTGATTTTGAATATTTACCATCTTAAAAACCCAGCTTTACTTTTCTGATCATAAATTAAGATTTATTATTAATATTTTTTTTAGTTTGTACCCCTAATTTCAGAAGTGTTTCCGTCCGTCCGCCTTTGTATTTCTGCGCTAAATATAGCGGGGATATTTGACGTCACGTGCCACCATGACTTGTCACCGTGACGTCACACCGCGTGACCATACCGTGTGCTCTTACGCAACGTGACGTCATCGCGTGACCAAACCGCGTCACCATACCGTGTGCCCTTGAGCCATATGTGACGTCATCGTATCAGGGGACACCGCGACTTCACACCGTGACGTCAGTCTCCCCGCTAAATTTAGCGCGAGAATTAATGAACGATTATGTTCTTCATTCCCCGAAAGGACCGTTTAATGCCTCCTAAACAATACGTAAAGGGTCGTTCCTCAAATACTGCCAGCCAGTGAGTTATAGGACTTTGAAGCTAAAGGTCACTGTTAGTATGTTTACCTGTTGCTTGTTTCATGTCAAAACTCTTGTTTACCATGTTGACGGTTTCAATGAAACCACAGTTCGAGTAAAGAGGTTAACGCAACGACACGAGACAGGTTCGTCATAGCAATATATTTTTGCAGAGACCTTCCTTTTATTGCGTTTTTTTGCTTAAAGTTAAACATTGCATGTTCCACATCATTGAAGTGTAAGATTCACGTGGAACATTGCATGCCAATGTTCCACATGAACGTTTTTTCTTGTATTGCTCTCACTCCCTTATGGAACGCCCCGCCGGGGCCCTTAAATGATAATAGACGAACGAATGAATGGATGGCTGAATGAATAATATTTAGTTTTCCCAACCACGGCGAACTTCTACGAGGCATTTCCTAACCTAACCCAAGCCACACGACCACTCTGCCGTATACCGCACGAACATCCAACTACCGCGGAGACACCGTGCTGGTAATGAAGGAAGACCCTCTCAGCTTCGAAGAACTAAGCCCATACATAAATCCCAAGCGGCGAGCTCGACTGAAGACGATGTACGGTTCCAGAAGAATTCCCTAGACGCCGGTGCCGCGCAGTGGGCGGCAGAGCGGCTGCGTGCTCGCACCGTAATCTCCCCGGAATCATCGACCTCCCCCAGACAGATAAGTCCCTCCCCCCTCAGTGCGACTTAATTCCGGGATTACTAATTCAACGCTCTTTTCGGCAATAGGACCATTTACTCCCGGGGAAGGTCCTCCGTCACGCGAGACTTCTTGCACCGGTTATATATATATTTTTTTTGTTTCCGTGGGATGTTTTTTTTTTTCTGGTTCCGCCGGATTATCTCGAGTGATACGGTCGATTTACCACTCTGCCGTGGACGTCCGCGCGTGGTCTTCTCTGCAGGGCTGTACTGGGGCGAGTCCACCTCGATCCGAATAGCTCCCTAACCTTCTGGGTTCTTGAGACCGAGGGGGAGAGGAAAGGGACGAACTCTGGTCATCTGCGTCAAATACACTCGAGTGATGCGGTCAATTTACTACTCCTGCAGTGAACATTCACCCGTAGTCTTTTCTGCGATGGGGCAGTGCTGGGACGAGTCAACACCACCTATAGACAGAAGGCCTCGGCACGCGTCATCACAGTCAAATTGATCGAGGCGTGAGATTGGGCACGAGTGCTGCGTCAGTGTTCGGCCGGGTCTCGTGTCCAATCAGCACGTCGAAGGTCGGGCTCGGGCCCAATAGCCGAGTATAGCGCGATCCGACTCTGATGACGTTTCATAGAGGGAGAGGAGATCACGCGGAGGCCTTCGGTCTAGTTGGTGTTGGACGAGTCTACCTCGGTTCCGAGAGGTCTTCTCCGCTTTTGGGTTTCTGAGGCTTCTGCGGGACACGAAACAAATAGGGAGTATTAGCGAGTCGTTTCCACACGAACGGTTTGTCCTCGAACGAATCGCCGACGCCGCGTCGCATGCGAGCGCGAGTCGTTGGGGGCTTCGGGAATCGGGATGCTCTTTTCGTTTGTGTTTCTTACTCCTGTCGCTGGAGTCGTCACCGCAAAGCAGTCAGCCCCGTTCACGACTCGACTAAAAAAAAAATGGCAGTCGGTTTAACGACTGACTCCGCCGGCCCAGGCAGAGCGTTAGGCTTAAAACAGCAGGAGGCGATTTACTATCCTGTCACTCTTTGCTTCATTTGAGAGTTTCAACCAAATCATTTCGAGAACTACTCACAATGGTAAGCGATCGTGAATACTGCAAACTACGCATGTTAGTACATTTTTGGGATCTGCGAGTTAACTAGCTGTCAACCGCGAGCAGACGAAATGCCTTGGTTCGACGGCACACTACGTGAACGATCGTCCAAGTTCAAGATGACCTAGACACATCACCTACCTTTGCGGTCGGTCAGGCACTTTTTACTCTATCTATATATCTTCGCCGGTCTTGAAATTTCGACCGCTAAATGTTACGTCGGCATTCTTGTTTACACCAGCCGTACGTCGGAAACACGAGCCACGGATCTGAACGCTGGAGAATGTTTCACGTGGTTGCTAGAAGATGTCGTTGCCAGTCAAACGCAATCATCATCATCGTTTACGCGTTTGCGCCAGTTTTGCGGTTCGCTAAAATACGTTAAATTTCACGTACGGTTTCACGGAACGGAGCAGTTACACCGTTCATGATTTCGGAACCATGTGCTCCAGATACGACACTGTAAAACTCCTTAATGAACTGCAGATATCCGCTTTATAGCCGCATTCTAGTTCGCCATGATGTAACAGAACTTGAGTGGGTGGGGCAGGCTAAAGAAGGTAAGATAAACCGAGTCTGGAACTTAGCTACTGCGTTCATGTCGTTACCCTGCTTATATGCTATATATATATATGCACCAAATTGTTTTAATGAAGATACATACAACAATTGTATTCTTCACTTCCCCATTACCCTACTTGAGAAAGAGAAAAAAGACTTTCTGGAACACGTTTTTGTTAGAAATATTGACGATACGCTACCGTTTTATTTTGCGGCCGTTAAAACTATAGGAGCGTAGAATTTTTTCTTTCTTCAAAACCGCTAATGGAACAGGTAACTTTCGTTATTTGTTCGTTATAATAAATGCTCGAAGAGTATTTGTCGAACATCTTATTTGGTTCCGAAAACTTGCAAACAAATGAACATCAACCATTTTTCAACAAATGAACTTTGTGTTTCCACTCCAGAGAGACTCCTTAATCATTCCGGTAGAATTGTCTTCCGGTACCTTACGAGCGTACACCACAAAATAGAGTTAGTAAGTACCCTTTCATTCCGTACGGCGAGGACCCCTCCACCCTTGCGGGGTGTTCATTTCTTGGACCCCATGCAGTGATTTCTTCTTCGAGCTCTCGACCAGGAAGTAGGAACTCTTTCAAAAGTGCGGTGACGCTGTGGTGGTTGATCCACGGCGGAGCTATATAATTAGACGGTCGATTCCGACCATGGCATAAGGAAACTCGCTTCGACGTGAACCTGACCTAGGCACTTAACCCCGAGGTTATATCTGCTTAGGCGCCCATTCGGGGCTGAAGCCGGGAACACACGGATCACAGTTTATGTTTCCGAAAGCCGCTCTATACTCAAAGATGGCGTCGTATAAGTAACGAAAGGTCGACACTAGGGCGGATTATGTTCATCTTAAGATATGCGCTCGCCACGATACTCTATGATGGTAATTGCATTGTGTGTTTGTTTTGACAGGGGGAAGTTAGTGGTCAGCCTCAGAGCCGTATATACAGAGAGTTTGGCCATTCATTGGGAAGTATAGGAGTCAAATGAGAAGACGCCGTTAGCCGAAAGCGTGCTGGGCGTGTTCCAGGGCGTCTTCACAAATTCTAATGTGGCCAACCAGAAGCCGGAAATAATACCCTGGCGGTGGTCGCGAGAAACGAAATTAATAAGTGCGTCGGTGTAACTCTCGAGTGACTGGAAATATGGTGCACGTCATGTTTCAATCAGCGGTCATCCAAAATCATGGTGGAAGAGCGCGACTATAGCGGAACGATCGACATAATCCGTACTCCAGGCGCCGACGGCCGGGAATCTGCCGTCCGAGCGGTCACACTCTGTCTGAGCAAAACAGAGTTCGAGCGGCGCATTCGTTTCTTACGTCTTTCTGCATGATCATTATCGAAACATCACGTGCACCCTATTTTCAACCATGAAGGGTTACTACATTTAACTCTTACGCGCTTATTAAAATCACATATCTATTATTAAAACTGTTTCTCGCTACCACCGCTAGGGGATTCTTTTCGGCTTCTGGTTGGCCAAGGCCAAGAGAGCATGGCAAGCTCTCTTTCTGCGTCTGGTGCACGCCCATGGCTCTGCGCGTGCCTCCCACTGGACCAAACTCTCTCTATACACGGCTCTGGTCAGCCCTAACAGGAGTCTGATGTTTCCGCTGTAGATGAGAAATTTAACCGATGCGGTTCCGCCGCTAGCCTGAGGTCTTTAACGTACGCCACACAGTGGTGATACTTGACCGCACGCCAATTTGCGACGCTCATCCATGACCGAGACGGGCAGGGGTGCACTGGGGATTGAACCTACGATCCCTCGGTTTCTCCGATGTTTCGGTGCAGCATTTGCTGGGCAGGCTTCGGTTTGGAGCACGTGTAAGGTAAGCTAACTTCGTGTATCCGTTACGTCTCGTTCCCATAGTATTAAAAGAGGCAAACAGTCAGTTAACGAAAAACATAAAATTTCGGAGGCATGCATGAACACACAATTGTCAGAAGTCAAAAAGCGTCAATCCTATTGCCATTTTTTTATTTTAAGAAAGTAAGATGACGTTTAGAGGTTTGACAATAGCTTTGTTTCTTCGAAACTCAGCAATTTTATTTATTTGTATCTCTATTGCTTCTTGGAGGCCTTTTACAGGGCATTACACTACTAACACTAATTCAGCGTTATTTTCATAAAAAACTTTACCAATGACTAATAGCTTGGGACACAAACATCTTTGAGAGAGATCGGTGTGTTTAAATAAAACAATATAAGAATTAAAAACAAAAAACTTTAGCCAAGTTGTTGTTTTGTGTGATTCAGTCACTGCTCTGAAGAAGGAACCAAGCAGATTTCGAAACGTTGGATCACTTTTTTAGGGCTTTGGTTGTGGCCGTAGTTGACGGAGCGCACCGATTGGCCTATCACGACGATGACTTCGCGCTTTTTTCTCCGACGTCCAATCAGCGCACTCCGCGAACTTTGAGCTCCAACTTTGCCTTTGACGAGTTTAGGGCTCCAAGTGTAAAGTATAAACACCAGACCCTACGTCATTTCACTCCTCCTTAAATTTCTATCTAAAAAAAAAAAAAGATGTCGCTAACACCGGACAGATAACGCTCAACTATAATCTCTCATACCTTAGCCACGTTGTTTATATTTCGAACGTTACGTTCCAGCGCTGCCGACTCGCGGTCGACGCGCGAGACTTCGAGCACATTTTTCTGTTTTCACCTCGAAGCTTAGGAAAAGGCGTTACCACGATGCTCCTTTTCGACTCCCTTTCCTCACACGGTGCAAACATCGGACAATACGCTCTCGGGTGTCAGTAATACCCGGACTTTACTGTTGGTATTACGGGCCTGACCTCTTAGTGCCGCTGAATCACGCTCGGAGCAGAAGTCCACGACCCCCCGACCCTCTCTCCGGTAATCCCTTCCGCTTATGTAGCCTGCCTTCGAGGGTGCTTCCTCGCAGTGACAAGCGTGCACCGGCGTCCCGGGGATCAGGGATTTGATAGGTCGAGGCGGCCGCGGTAGTCCCTCACGTCATAAACCTAATCTTGGCTCTGGGGAACGCACACAAGAGCTTTCGGGGGGAGGGGGGGGGGCGGCAGTATGTATACATACACAAGGCCTGTAGCCGCAGTGAAAGCGCGGCCCCCTCTTTGTCAAGGGATGGAACACAATGACCTCTTGCTCGTGCTTCTTTATTAGGCGAGTGCTTTTATGTTTTGCTGGCGAGTGCCACAAGACCTGTTCTATTACGATACGCTTGTGTGTGCCCTCTAAGCGATCTCGAGGTGGTTGTTTAGCTCTTTATAGCTGGAAGCAGGACTGTTCGCGAGGTGGCCTTCGCCACATTATCGTGTGTTTACGACACAATTAAGGTGTATTTTTCATCAGTTTACATACAATGGCGGTCAATGGAAGGTAATAAGAAACAAAAAAGATGCAGTAGGGTTACGACCCTAATAACACGATTCACAGAATAGAACACAGCCTATAACGCCAGCTACACAAGGCACACGAAACGAAGTTATGTAAATTCCGACAGAAAAGCAGCAATCATAAGAAGAAAAAAACTAGTTACGCACAGGAGTTATGTGAACATTATAGGTATATGATTTGACAGCTGCAACTTTTTCCCAGTAAGTTTATACCTGTGTTGGAGTTGGAGGCACTCAATGATTTCAATATATACCACTCAGAGTGGCGTCAATCGTGTTAATCATGCTTCTTGCTTCGAGAGCTACTACAAATAGTAGGGCTTGGGATTGATTCGATTCACCTTCCGATTAATCGATTAATGCTTTAATCGCGGATAAAATGTTTTTAACCGGTTAATCGGTTGAATTGTGACGAACCAAAAGAGAATAAGAAATAAAAACACTATACGCTTTCCTCATATTGCAAACTTGGATTGAAAAAAAAAAAGAAACACAGATCTTAATTGAGTTTTAGAGCAGTCAAGTGATTTTGTTCATAAATTTTATGTATCTATAAGTCACCAAGTTGGTTACCAGCGACGGTCTTGTTCCTCCCGAAGCCGACGGGCGAGCCGCGCGTCGCGTAGCTCAGTGGCGGCGGTCCGCCAAAAAGCCTGGCGGCTTAGCTGGACAATTGACTGGATATTCACGGTGCCGATTCGGGACATTCCACCGACTGATTTTCCCTTCAAACTACCGAGAACCCATGGAGGGAGGACGACGTCTACGTGGCTAGCGGGATGTCTGCAGTCACAGGGCCCGGCGTGGCCTTTCCTCGGCTGTTTGTCCGAGGAAAGGCCACGCCAAGCGAGTGTCTGTTTAGTGCAGCAGTGACTATTGTCAACAAGTAAATGAGATCGTTCCTGTCGGAGGACATCAACGAACTTCTCTACATCCAAAAATGGAAAAATGAGCTGTAAGTCTCTTTGGACTGTTCTCAAAAACACATAAAAGTTGAAATTGAAAATATATACACTGCGTCTTCATCACATAGTAAAAAGAAGAAAAAGAAAAAAAAAGAAACCAGCGAAAACAAAAAGTGTAAATTTGTCCTCGTTAATATATTATGTACGGATATCATCGAAACCGATGAATCTATTGATTAGTCGATTAAAGGGTTCCGATTAATCGGGTTAACGTTTTTAATCGACGCCTATAGCCCTTAGAATAACAGGTGTGTGGAGTCTGTGGTCGATGTATCCTCGTGTCAGGCACGTATCCAGGGGGGAGGCCATGGGGCCCGGGTCCCTCCCCCGAAATCTTTCATTTTGCTGGGACCTCCTCTCCCCCATCCCCCTCATACAGCATTTTGTCATGGGCGGCCCCCCCCCCGAAACAAACTCCTGGCTACGTGCCTGCCTCGTGTAATATGAAGCAACCACCAGGGTTGCCATCTTTTTGTTAATAAAAAAATTCCTAACACCGATGTATTAAAAAAAAAGGCAGAGTCCCTCAAATGAATCAAGCCACCTTGGAAATAGGATATTAAACTGCGGACAAGACTGCGTCATCATTTTTATTACGACCACTACGGCTGTATACCAGCCGCGAAACGACAGCAGATCCAAACCACACGCATTCCGTATCAACCTAGAAAAAGCCAGCATCGTTAAGTCGGCCTTTAGACATAAAAGCAGAGAGATAGGGACATCCTACGCAAACACATACAACCGGGGTCATCTTCCGCACCACCAAGTGACTCTCCACTTCCGAAAAGGGGCTGAGCAAACGGCACAAAATGTCCCCTGGCGGGAAACGCACGCTCTAACCGTTTGCGAAGGCGCTGACCCCGCCCGCACGGGGGCGCTCCAATGCCCGACTTCCGCCTACTCCAACTTCCGGTGCGCGGTCTCCGGTGTCGTCGTCGCCACGCGATAAGGGAGATCGACCAAGGACTGGCGCCCTGCGAAATTCCTCGAGGAGACGTCGTAGCGCGGAAACTGCAATAGACAGCTCGGCGGGCTTCATGCATGGTAGCCGATAGTGCGGGAGCGTACGCAACCAAAGGGCTAAGCCTAAAGGCTGGTTCAGGCTGTTGCGTCTTTGGACCCTATCTTTAATCTAACTAGTGTCATCTTACTTGTCGAAGCGGTTACAAGACAACGCAACACACTCACGTACTCGAGCGCAGTCAAAAGCAGATGTATGAACCAGTACTAAGTGAGGTGCCGTGAATGACCTGAGCAAGAGGAGTCCGGTTTTTGCCATGCGAACTGAGTTTGGCGTGTATAGCTGGGTCCTGAAACGAAAAGAAACATAAATGATGCCGAAATCTTTCGTTGTCGCTACGCTGGTTCTCGACGAAATGCTTTCGCATTTAGCGCCGGGGTTCCGACTCTTGCGAAGGATGGGAATCCCAACGTCGCAATAGTGCGCACGCTGTTGTGTTCCGAAAGCCAGTCTGTTCTCCCAGGCGTCGGCGCTTTCGAAATTCGGATGCAGCCACCACAGCTTCCTCGATCGCTGCCTAAAGACTCGCTCACACAGTTGCGTCGACTGCGTTGCGCTGCGTTGCGTCGTGCGGCACAGCGCCTCCCATTGGCTCCTCGTAAGGGTCGCCATAGCAACAGCTCGACGCAAGCAGTCTGAACGCACTCTTGTCTTCTAAGAGCTGATCTTTCCTCCCGGGTGTTGGCGGTTTCGCGCAAACGGTGTCGTCGCTGCACCTCGGTTTTACGCTGTCGCGTACGTTGTGCCACCGCAACGGCCGCTCGATCCCCTCTTCTTCTTTTTTTTTTTTTTAATAAAAGGTTTGTAGGCTTCTTACACTCTTCATTTTAATTTTATTGGCATTAAATCGGTTTTACCTCTGGTGGTACCGATCGAGGACTATTAGTTTTAAATTCTATTTTCACGTTCCTCACCTTAGTTTATGTCCTCTCCCGCCTCCGAGGAGTGTCATTGGAAGCGTGACAGAAGACGTTTTCACTCTTGTAAGAGGGAAAGTGGACGTAACGAGCGAAGGAACGGAGCGATGGAGCACGGCGGGAACCGCACAGCGGCCTCACGAAAGCGGCCCAGTGCAGTCCAGTCCAAACCACGACCGCCCAATGGAAAGACGGCTGCACGCACCAGGGCAATAAATGAAAGGTCTAATTGGAGCAACTATACTTCGTTTCAGCTTGGGTCCAGACGCAGCCGATGCTACAAGCGCGAGCTCCGGGCTTCCAGCGCCCCTGCCAAGCACGCGCGCTCGTGCAGTACAAGCACTGTTCAGGGCCACACGCTCGTGCTTGTAGTATCGGCTGCGTCTGGACCCAAGCTGAAACGAAGTATAGACTCCTAGAGTGGAGCAACGTACTCTTATGTACGTGCATCACCAATATATGCTTCTATTACGAAGGGTATGCTGCGCTGTAGATGTTAGCGCCTTAAGGTGTGTTTTATTATTATTTTTATTAATTATAACAGATTTCTGATCATGAAAAAAAAAGTTGAAAGAGGACTAACTTTACCGACGTTGTAGGTTTCAATCACCACGGAAAGTAACAACAAAGAAAGCGCGAAGCTTAGTTTTCCAAATCTTCTAGTACCGTTGGACGAGAGAGAGAGAGAGAGAGAGAGGGAGAAACAGGAAATAACGCGCACACTTTTGTTTTGTGAGACAGAGAAACAACAACGTAAAAATTGCACACTCCGGAACTTCTAACTTATTTTCTCCTGCTCAAAAAAGAAAAAAAGAAAAAAAAACTATGGCATTAACGTCTGCTATCTAAAAGTCTTTTTTTTTTCCTTCTTTGCCTAGCATTTTTGCAATCCCGTAGCTTTATTTTATTTCACGTTTGCGCGATGCCTCCAACCACCGCAACAACAAAACCGTTTTAAACTTCCTGATGACTTTTTTTTTCACTTGTCGCCGTTCCCAAACACAAAACAGTAATAAAATTAAAAACAAAAAGCATGGGCGAAGAAGAGGCAGAGTCAACGGTTTGTTTATGTGTCTGTGTTTTAGCTCCACATCAAAGCGGCCAGGCTGACTTTGAGCGATTCCAACAAACTTCTTAGTTCTGAGCCGGATAAGCCGGGGTTATTTTTAGTTCGGCGTCCAGCAAACGCTGCACCTGGTCTCCACCGCCACTAAAACCTACCGTCCACCCACGGACTACTGTAGACGGCGGGTTTCTATTGGCAACGGGAATCAAGGCGGACGCGAATCTAGCGATAACGGTGTTTGCGGTAAAGCGTATAAAGACGACAAAGTAGCTGGGAAACTGGATTAAACGTAATTTTGATGTGCGAATACGTTTGTTGGAACACACTTCTTTTAGTGGGAACGGAGCAATGCCGCCGTTCAATTTTGTACGGGTAACACTGGCGCAGAAAGTGGTTACTTATTCTAGGAAGTATCAAGTACAATGCCGGTTCCTTTTAATGCTGTTACACTAATTTTGGCCAAGTGAATACAATTAACCCAACATTCTAATATTGGAAAACTTTATTTTCAGGAACTATCGTTTGTTCTTCTCTCCCCATAATCTCTCACATGCTCGATGGCGCAGTCAGACTCTTTATTAAAATGCAAAAAAAAAAAAACAAGAGAAAAAAACAAGTAAAAGAAACGATATTTTTAGAACTCTCTTTATACGGAGCGCAAGTGAAAGAAAGGAGGACATAAGGCGCAGTGAGAGGGAGTGATCACGTGTGCGACGAGGCTCCTTCCGCGTAGCTGGTCCTCGTTCGGAACAGACGACGCCTCGGCCGTGATTAACTTCGTTTGTTGGAACGCGTCTGGCAGTTGTTACCCGACAAAAAACAATTACCCTTCAAGGTATTTCCTCACCTCTTTATCGAAGGGCGAGGTCCTCGTCCGTAATGAATCGCTGGATTTCCGAAAGGCGTAGAAAAAGTAAGACAGCCGTTGCTATGACTAGCAGACGACGCCGGCGTTGGCGCCTGAACGCCACTCCCTCACGCCACATGCTCCTGTATGAGGAACATACGGTGATCTTACTGGCCCTGATTGAAGGAAGACAGTGTGGATAGATGCGAAGGCGGCAAGCGTTTGCGTTTACCTATTATCCTCCCAATCAGAGATCGGCGCCTTCTTAGATTGAGCTTCTAGGTGGTCTTGCGTAGCAACGCGTTACGGTCGCTATAGGTTACGTTTTTGGTAACTTTTAACCGTAATGCGTTTATTTTTTCTAAGTAACTTGTAACTGTAGTTTTTTTTTTTTTACTTTTTTTGAGGTGACAATGGAAGTGACGACGTTTCTTTTTCGCTACTTTGTGAATGCTTAGTTTTTTACGAGGCACGACTCAACTACGCGGAGCGCAAGTTCGTCTGCTTCTTTTGAAGAGTTTGTGGTGACGTCAGAACGCCGAGCTTCAATTTGCTCCAACTGGAAGGATAGTGGGTAAAGGCAGCTAGCATTGAGGTCTACCCACTATCCTTCAAATCAGAGCCAATCAGAGAGCGGAGTTCTGACGTCACTGCAACCCTTGAGCAAGAAGCAGATGAACTTGCTCTCGACATAGCCACATGTGGACGTGATTCGAAAGACCCAGGAAACACAGACTTAACGTCTACAAGTTGATGGCTGCAAGCACAATCTCCGTTGCCGTTTTTGTCTCTATTGTTTTTGGGCAAAACTTCGGTGCCTTTAGCCGTAAAACCAGACATGCGTAGTAACCGATCACTGTAAATAGGAGGACATTGCGTCTTGTATCTTGATCAGCGCCACTTACAAGTTGGACGTTTGTCCAGCAAGGGCAGGGATGTGTTCGCTATTAAGCGAGAAAAAACTTTCATACGACAATTTCGAGAAGCAACTTCTGTTGGGTTACAACATGAAGTAATACGCGTACTTTACTTCCACTTCATGCAATAAACTTTTTTTTTGTGGGGGGTGTAGTTTTTTTTAGTATTTTCTTGTGTTACGGGAAAGTAACTGGAAGTAACACCGTTACTTCTTTAAAGGAACCGTTGCTGTATAATGTGTTACTTTTTCATATCGTTAACTTTATCGATTGGCGATTATTTTTTCGAGGTTATCCAGCAGTAACGAATTACGTATGTCGAAGGTAACTTACCCAAGATTACATCTAGGGTATATTAGCCGGTTAATGCTTGAACCCGTAGCCGTACACTTACAACAGAATCCGGATGATACGTGGTCATGACCAGACTTGGAAGTAATCCGTTACAAGGAACGGGATTACTTCTAATTAATTACTTTTCTTGTAATTTAGTAATTAATCCGTTACTTTTATGAAAATGTAAATTGTAATGTAATCTCATTACTTTTTTCAGTAACGGATTACTGAAATTACTCGTTACAATTCTTCCGTCCCATCAGAGAGAGAGAGAGAAAATAGTGGGAGGAGGGTGATGCAACGGCCTTCGCGCTTTTAGCATGGTAACACAAGACTCTGGCGAGGTGCTGGTGAGGGAAAGGAATTCACGGAAAGCACGACAGCCCAGCCAGAGACCGTTTCTCGACTCGTTCGTACGGTCAGTCAGGCTGGGAGGATTCGACACTCTACAGAAAGGCAACAGGCTTCGACTTCTTGGAAAACGAGCGGACTGCTTCGAGCTTACAAAAGAGCAGAAAATGAATAAACCATAAAACCGTGGCGTGGGGTTCGTGTCGAGTGGGACCGTGGAGAGTGACCGTGGTGCATACGTCCGCTCCCTTCCTCTCCCCCTCCTCTAACCTCCCTTTTCCCTCCCCACTCGTCCGCCCCTTGTTCCCCCAAAACATTTTTTTTTCTTTTAAACGAAACCGTGCTTCGCTTGTTGATTTTTCCGCCTATACACACGCTCACCCCGCAAACAGAGAGGCAGCTCTAATAAGACCTCGACCCTGCTCATCCTTGACAGCGTTGTGAAAGCTGAATACTAACTGGGCCAACCAGCGATGTGGCTCCTGTCGCTTGCCTTTACACTAGCGGATGCGTAGGGCAAAACATGAGAGATGCGATGGCGGCAGTTCATTGGAACAAAGAAAAATCAAGCATCAACCCTGCTGTCAGTTTAAACAGTAACTTTCGAAAGCAGGGATTGCTTGTCGGGGAGCACAACTAAACGGATTGGGATATCCAAGCTGAGCCCGTATTCTTAGAAACGAGAATGCTAGGGTTCTCGTCGGCGGATTGGGCCTGCGGGAACTTAGACCGAAATTTTAGGGAAAGGAAACATAGCCCGAGTTTTTTTTAGAATAAACGGTGGCTCACTTGGACACTGGAGTTGTGAAGCCGCTTGTAAACGCGTGAAAGAGATGGAAGCGCGCTGTTCACTGAAAAATTGGGCTTTTTTTGAATCATTTCTAGACGGGAAAGTCAGTTCAGCTCAGAGATTGTGCATTGATATTTTGTGTGACGTCTTGGTTTTGATGAGTTTGGTGATCAAGAAAGAAGATCAAGTGGGCCCCATTCGGTCGGTTAACAACCTTCATCAAGGAGGAGTCTTTGAAATATACCCAAACGCAAGTACCACATCTTGTTCTCACAGCCAGTCCGTTTTAGTAGGTAAACCAGCCCCTATTTAGGCAACATGCAGCAACCATAGAAAAACCATATCTTCGGGGAAATCATGTTTTGAAGCTCGCCGACGCCAAGCTCGGATTAATTCGAATGGTGTGCGTGCATCCAACGCCCGAGTGCATTCGTTGCATGTTCATAGGATTTAGTTCTGTCCCGTTTGGACAGCGCAAGGCTCGTTTATCTTGAGCACCTGTTCTAGTTCTTTGAAACTTTGTAGATTCGTTCTTCTAAAATTATTCACCTAAAATATTGGGTGAATATGTTTATTTTTGTTTTAATTTCGATGAGGCCCAAAATTTTCCCCTTCTTTGGAGTAACGCAAAAGTAATTGAGTAAAGTAACGAAGTAATTATTCGACTGGTTTTTACGGTGAGTAATTTGTAACGGTAATCCATTACTTTTTAGGCCAAGTAATTGTAACTGTAATTAATTACTTTTTTGAAGTAACGGGCACAAGTCTGGTCATGACCCGCTTCCCCGGCACCAACTACCGTTTCATTGTTGGCCACGTCGAACTGGAAAAAAAGTGATCGAGTTGGAAACCGCGTTCCCTGGCGCGTACACTAAGTGGGTAAGAAAACTGTCACTCGGGGTGTCTGCGGTAAACGGAGAGCAACGGAAATCTTCCGGGTCGGGCACGACGCGTGTCCTGTCCCCGGGGATTAGATGGCGTGTCGCCCGAGGGTGACAGCCGTTCTCCCCCGCGCCTCGCCCGGCAAAAAGAGCCTCCCTCGCAACGAGGAGATCGCGGGCTGCGCGTGCTCGGCGTGCGGGCATCGATAATAAAGCCGTCCGTGCCGGAAACTCTTGGCACGCGGGGAGGTCGTCGCGCGTGTCTCCTCGGACGAAGAAACAAAAGGCGCGGCGTGGGGCGAATAACCTCTCGCGACCGTCCATGTCACCCCCAAACTACTCCGGAGTTCGAACGCCTTTTTACTCTTTCCTTAGTTCGGTCTTCTCTCTAAAGTACACAGGCGTCGGAGGAAACTCGGGGAAAAACGCCGTGTTTCTTCTGCTTCGTCGATCTTCCTATCTGTTGGCGGCTCTAATCTCCTCGTTGCCGTTAAAGCGACAGCGCGAGAGACCGAAAGTGGGGACCGGCTTTGAAGTTTTAACACAGGGAATGTGCTTGTACGCTCATTAGAATTGTAACGCTCGGCCGTCACGCTCACCGTTACAGGTAGGTTAGGTTAGGTTAGGTTAGGCTAGGGTTAGGCTAGGTTAGGCTAGGTTAGGCTAGGTTAGGTTAGGTTAGTGGTTAGGTTAGGTTAGGTTAGGAACGTGGTTAAAGTTGCGCTCAGAAAGACAGAAACGTGGGCGATAAACACGTAAACGACTGAAAAGTACATATTAAACTTTGAAATTTATTAGAGCATATTTGTACCACGAACAGCCGACTAAAAAGGATCCAATTGGAAGCTTGACTATAGTCCCTTGTCCCTGCACATACTTACCGCAATAAAATAAAATTGTATGGCAAATTTCGAGGCAGTTGTGTTGGATACGTGAAACGTTCTTGCATCGGAAACGTTTAACGATACTCTGAGTTTCCAGACGCCAAACGCCGTGGTTCGCGGCGTTCTTCATCAGATAGTTTAACGCGTACCATGTGCACACTTCAGAATTGTTCGTAGAATGAAGCGATGCTACCGCTAATCGGGCTGATAAACCTGGTGATCTTCCAGAGCCTTCCGTACTCCCGAACTCATTTCCCAGTGCGCACAGGTGATCGAGCTCCTCCTCGCCTACTTACTCCTCCTCGCTTACCCCTTTGGTCACATGACCTACCCGTTAACCAATCAGCATCGAGCAACTCACTCCTCGTTGATAAACGGTGTCGAGCCTCGCGACCACGCTTTTATCCAGGCTTCGCTCTATCTGGGCTTTACGAAATGCCCAACAGCTAGCCAAAGAAAGTGTCACGTTGGAACGTATGACAGGGTGTGAACTTGCTATCTGCCGGACGGAGTGCGGCCTCGCCCCGCACGGCTTCCCCGAAAAATGGCATCTCAGCTCACAGTGATGTGTCGAGAGATGCTGAAAAGACACTCGGTTAATAATCTACATGGTCTAGCTTCGATTTCCCCTGGTGCAAACGTTTTTTGTACTGCGATGGCCTCTTCCCCCTCACTTAAAAAGCCACTCTTCACCTTTATCCTGCAGGCTCCTCGAAATGCCAAACAGCGAAGGAACGTTTCATGTTAATAAAATAAAACACAACTCACATGCGATCTGTGAGTGTGCGGTTTTCGGTCGTCTACGTGTTTCTCTCTTCTGCTCATGTCTTTTTTGTGCAGGACCTTAACGACGTTCATATAGGCCCATAGGGATCTTAATTGAAACACCCATAGGAGAACACTCCGGAGTGGAATCGAACTTGGGACCAAGTGATTCCCAGTCATGTACTATACCGACCGAACCAAGTACAGCAGCTGCGTGGGGGACAGCTAATAGTTGGTTTATAAGGTCAATAATTTACGCTAGACTGATCATGTCGTCAAGGACCGGAGCACGCATAATGTTTTGAGCTAAGCCATGCACATGAAACGTATGGTGGCGCTAGCCCCGTCACACATCAGCTTCAACCCCCATAAAAGAAAGACAACATGCGCAACCCGTATACACTTCGTGTGTATGAACAGCAAGGCGGGGCGTGATGCGTCCCAGGCATCTCATCATTGCTCCTAAGCCAATCAAATTGCGGCATTACCCGATAAGAACGTCTGAGAACGAATCACGAAATCTAGTAGCGCCTTCGTAAACTGCGTTTTTAGGGTATCCGTGATTACAGCTCAACTCATTCTGTCTCTCTCGGTCTTTGTCAGCAAAATGAAGCTAGCGTTTCTTTTTTCGTCTTACGATGCGTCGCGACATACGCTGCACGCTTCATGTAGTCAATGACAGTTTAAGAGACACGTGGGGCGAGGTTATGTTCACGCTTCTGGCATTTGTGATTGGTCCTTGGACATTTTTATCGGCAGATGCTGCACGCAACCTTATTGGCAGCCTGCGGGGTGATAATGAGCAGCTAAAAAAATCGCCACGCCTTGTTTTTCTTAAGCTGTCACGTGACGATTGAAAAATCGCTCCTCTACTGCAGACGAAAGACGGCATTTGATGTCATTTTCAAGTGCACGAGAAAATGGGCAATAACCTCTTGCTGTGCAGAGGTTCATATATATAGAACATTAGGAATCGCTAACGCGCAGCAATACGCTTGTGGAATTTAAAACAAGTGATCTATATATATATGTATACGCGTGAATACTGAGTTGTTGGAAGTATCTCCCAAATTGTGGCGACAGCCTTCTGAAATACCATGTGACGTATACTTAATTCCAAGAGCACATGCAGGTTCTCGTGTCGTACACCCTGATTTGTTCTTTTTCGAGATCACCGCATTCTACTCATCTTATTTTTTGGGATAATGAAATGACAGGAAGACTTTTTTTTTAAGTATCGTAAGGTCAGAGACGGTGCGTTCCAGTTTGTAGGGGTACCGTTCGCGAGTGGGCCTTTCTCGAGAAGCGCTTTCCGCGTACGCAGGCCCTTGTCGCGCAGCGGCGAAAGCTCGAACTACAGAGTCGCAGAGGAGGAGAGGTAGCGCAACTCTCCCTTCTGGACACCTATCCTACCTGGAGCTTTCGCCTTTGGTTACGTGTTTGTCTGAGAAAGGTTTGTTGAACTTTAATGACAACACGACAACGAAACCAGAAAACAAAATCGTAATATTCCGAAAGGTGCTTCAGCTCCGAAAGATGACCCGATTTTACTTTTGATATGATTTGCTATTTCGTTCAAAAACACCGAAAGATAGCCCGCTTCTAGTAATTGCCGTGCCCCGGACAATGGTGTTTTCGGCCAAAATGGGGTTAGTTAGCTGCGGCGAGAGATAAGCAAACATTGCTTACTGGAAAAGACTGTTGGCTGTGGTCCATCGCCCCCTCAATGTGAAAACAAATCCAGCAGGTCACAAAATTCTTAAAATAGCATTCCTTTATCGCACGCCGTAAGTTAGCCCTCCTTATTTTCACCCGATTCGCTTTAGTTTTAAGTGGGCTATCTCTCGGGTTATTACGGTACCATTTCGGTTTTCGTTGCTTTCCAAGTTATGAATATCGCAGGAGGCTCTAGTATATGTTTATAATAGGTTTGTCATGTTGAACACTTGTATGAAGTAGAGTGAATAGGCCACACATTGCTCATATAACGCATCCATCCTCTTGTCCTCAAACTAATTACGTTTGTATAGAATGCTGAAATTAAACTTTTAATATTTAAAGCTCAATAATAAATTAGTTTTTTCTGAAACTGGGATGATCTTTGCGAAATAACTGAATTTCCCGTTCCTTGGTGACCCAATAAAAAATAAAGAAAAATGAATAATAAATTCGTACAATCCTATGAGCTCATTTGGGGCGTTAGTGGCTGAAAAAAAAATAAAACGGGGACAATCAGGAGGTCGAGTCCGTCGTCCATTACCGAATTGATAGCGCAAGGGGGGGGGGGGGCACAGTTTTTGTTTAACCCCTTCCTATCTCGAGCGCTGGACACACCACCCAACCTATAAAACAGCGCCCTCTCGATGCGGCGTCGTCAAGCGCCGCACCTCTGTCGGACCGTCCCCTCTTCCGCGACCGCATAAAACGCTCGGCTGAATCCAAGTAATCCCAGTAATTGCGCCTTTTGTCCTCCCGCCGCGCCGCAGCACACGCACCTAAAGGGCCTAGATTTAACAGAGTGAGCAACTCAAACGATGGGGAGCATTTGCAATAAAATGGCGGACGCCTCGCGGACCAGTCTCGCGGAGTTGTCCCCCTGGAGTTGGAATGATTCCGGAATCGTTCCGCACTTTCGCGACCCCGGAATGGAATGGGAATAGAATTGGATGCCTTTTGTCCGGAATGGAGTGAGAATGTGAAGGTTTCGGCTCTTATGCGAACTGTGTAGACCAGGGCTCTACAAACTTTTACAGCGGAGCTGTTAAAGGCTAGTTTCCCCAGGATCGTGTCCCCGCAGAGAGATGAAGACACCGAACTCTGGACACTTACCGCCATCTATGAGCGACGGCGGCAAGCCACGTATCTGGTTGCCGCCGTCGCTCATAGATAGCGGCAGCCTTTCACTCTGGCTTGCCGACTTGCGGCCGGCTATTACTTTCTATAGTACAGCTCCGCTGGTCTTCCTTCTTCACCAGAGTGGAAAGGCTGAAAGTTTCTTTGACTAAAGGGCCGGATTGGAGACCCGTTGCAGTCTCTAGAAGCGGATATCAGACAAGACACTACACACGAGGAAATACTGAATAAACAAACCTAAATTAGCATTTAAATGCAGAAATTTATCCTAGAGCAAAAATTCAAAACGAAGCGTGAGGTCTGGACAAATGCATGTACTTTATTCATAATTGCAATATTTTACTCTTTATGACATTAGAAAATAATTGTTACCCCGAGAGCTCACCAGACATACATCAGTGCATGGAACTTTGGCCATATTCACACAGGGCAGAAGATTAATGAAAATGGTAGATCAGATCAAATCATGCACGATATACACGAGAACGCAAATTGATTTTTTTAAATTGTTGCGCAGCCATGAAGCAGGGAACTACGAATAGTAATTCTGGTGACGACAACGTACAATAAATAATATGCCGATAGAACCGGCGTTTCGATGCAGTTTTCTAGGCATGCGCGAATAGCGGATTTTGAGTTCGAAGCGAATTCGAAGCGAATAGTGGTTTTGGCCGAATATTTTCGAATCGAATATCGAATAGTTTCTCCAAGGTTTTCACTACTGCACCGTGCCTAAACGAAAACCCATCTGAACTCGTAAAGGTTGTTCTCAAGCTTCCACTTGCCCATATCTAAGCTATCATTTTAATATAGCTATATTTATGGACTGTGACCTCAGAAAGCCCATTGCCTACATGGGAATGGCAAGTAAACGATGCATTTGACATAAATAGAAACCTATAGGGTTCCCAGCTATACGTAATCAAGTAGATTTACACATTTCCTTGCTATATGCAAATATTATTTATTAACTCTAGAAATCAAGAAAAAAAACGCAATCATGAATGATGAACGTCGGTTGTCAGGATATCTCTGTTTAACCACGTTACTCTTGCATAATATCCACAGTTAATGTTTGAAATGTTACCTTAGTGTATAGCTATCCACATTCACAAAGATTCCGCTTCTGTTTTACACACATCACGCGCGCGCGTGCACCATCCCGCTTTAAAAGTGGGCTTTACTCTTAAAATGAAACTTAAGCAGTTCTGTATTTGAAAAAAAAAATAACAACAACACTTAAATCGTTTTTATTTAACTTGCAGGGTCCCGAATATCAAAATTATGCTTCGAATTGGTGCGCCAAGTCCACAACAGCGCTTTCCGCTTTCAAATATATCTGAAGCCCCTCTTTCCCGGCGCGTTCGGTGGGAGGAGGGAATTGTGACGTATTATACAGAAAGCTAAAGATTCCCGTGGCTTCCGCAGGCCTTGTCCGAGAAGTCATAAGCCCTGCACGCGTTCCCTTACAAAACAGCACGCGCAAGGCTGCTGGAACCTCCATGTATGACGTCACACCCAGTGGTCAGTTTTGCGGCTTTTCTGACGTCTTCGGGTCAAATGCCTGTGATATTCAAATTCGCAGGACAGAAATACGCAAAAATTCATATCTAAATAGTTTTTTTAATTTTTTTATTAAAGAACCTTATTAGCTTCCCGCGACTGCACATTTTGTACTTTTCGATGTGTTGATCGATGGGGGATCGGCGGCCTAGTGGGCTAGCGCACACCAGCTCGGAGCACGTGGAACGAAAGCTCGCGCCTGCAGAACCCAGGAATCCTGTGTTCAATCCTCACCCCTCCCCGTTTCGATCTGGATGGGCGTCGTACCGGCGTGCGGTCGTGTATCACTACTGCGTGAAGCACGTTAAAGACCCCCATGCTAGCGGTAGTGCTGCACTGGCTACATTTCTCATCTATAGCTGAGACACCAGACGCCCATTGAGGCTAACTTTCGTCTGTGTAAACATACACACACCCACCATTATTATTATTCTTAAGTGTGTGACGGTGGCGGAATAGCCCCGTTGAGCGCGCTTCTTACCGAGCGCCGGTGCACTGCAGAGAAGCAACACCTGTGAAGCTCGGTTCCGCGGATGTTGCTTCTCCGCAGTGCACCAGTGCTCGGTAAGAAGCGCGCTCAGCGGGGCTAACTCGCCGCGGTCAACACTTCGAAAACTACGTATATCAGAGTCAAGAGGGGGGGGGGGGGTGCAACGATTTCCGGACTTCGGTCAAAAATTTGTGGAAGGTGCCCTCTGACACTTCTAAAGTAAACAACAGAACGCCGATTTCGCCTGCGTGTCCTAGTTCTCGTAAAAATATAACGATAAATATCATTTCTGGCACCCGTCAACTCACTCCTAGTCTTCAAGGTCCCACCTGGTCTCACTCCTAGTGACGTAATTCGGGGTACCGTGCAGGTTCCCGTGTGCTCTCTCGAAGGACGCTTCCTCTCCCTCTCTCTGCTGACATTAGCGGGCGTTATGCTGCAGCTTAGAGCCGAGCGAGGTCACGTAAGCATCACGCCGTGGTTCCTTCGGCTGCCATTCGCGGCTGCAGGTGGGGAAAAACCTCGACTTAGGCTTGGCGATTATGCAGCGGAATAGCGACATTTTGTAATGAAGGAGATGTTTTCTCTGTCCTCCGGGACACGATAAACAACGTAAAAGTGACGATATGCAAATTCTTTTAATCTTAAAATCGTTGCACCCCTCTTTAATCTCGAAGCGAATATTGAATAGCGTACTACTCGAAAATTCGAAGATTCGAATATTCGCACAACGCTACAGTTTTCTCATCCTGATATCTCCGTTTACGCTTTTGTTGCGTGCCGCGGCGCCAATTCTTTTACGAAAGCT